>DWJZ01003418.1:0-17109 GCA_018249125.1 Asbolis capucinus
ACAGGAATGTTTGTTCAGTGTGTCTGGGTGTAAGTATCTATATAAGTATGTATTTAAAAATATATATGTATGTTTATTAGTAGTTTGATCACCATAGTACAAGCTAACGCTTAGTTTGGGGTCAGATGGCCGTGTGTCAGTTGTCCAAAGATATTTCTTATTATTATTATTTTCCTCTTTCCCATTCTTGTTCTATCCTGAAGCGGTATGTTGTTAGTGTAGTTCTTGTTTCTTTGTCTTTCCTGCTCGCGCTGGTCTATTGCTTCCTTCCTGCCAGACAATAGTGACACAGTCTGGTGCTAATGTCCATGGATGGTGAGGATCACTTGCCATCAGGTGCTTTATTTGTCTTCTTGTACCATAAAAAGTAGAGCGCTGAAGTAAACAGGGCCAATAGTGCTTTGCTTTTTTAAAATGAATCGGTGAAAGTTGCACTAGGGCATCATGATTATCAAGGCGCTAAGTCGGTACTTTACTAAGCGATTATCCTTTTTGCTGTTTCAGGATACGAATCCACTGGAAGGTCCGGTGGAGTCTCTGGGCAGCGGTCCGGGCTCCTCGGACGGCGAGGTGTCAAGTAAGGCCGGCGACAGTCCCTCGAGGAAACGCCGTCGCATCTCGCGGCATCTCTCCTCCGGTACGTTATGTGCTCCTGGTACTTTAGATTCAGTAAAGACATGTGGACGACGAAAAATATTTAGCATGAAAACTTTTTACTGCTGGTACTTAACTTCTGGATGACGAAAAACATTTCTTGAAAGACATGTGCTCCTGGTACTTCTGATTTAGTAGAGACGTTTTAACTTCTGAATGATGAGAAACATGAAAATTTTTTTAATAACCTGTACCGTCAATTTAGAAACAGATGGCGGTATCTATGTTTTCAATATAAAACGTATGATTTTTTAAAAATTAAACCCCGATAAATGATTTCCTTGACCCAAAAATCCCCTAGTTAAATCTATTTGTGTGTTATAGGGGAGAGCAACGTTTCGGTGGCGCCACCCCCTGCTGAGCGCCGGACTCCCAGGCTCCACTACCAGCCACGGTGAGTTAAATTACCCGCCGTATTAAAGGAAGATATATGTTTTTGTTTTATGTGGTCTTGGTATCAGTACTTATGGATAACATTGTCAATGTAGTCGCAGCCAATTAAATACGTATTATTCAGGATAATTCAAAAACTATCCGTCAGATGTCGTTCAAATTTACATTGAATCATAAGTACTAGCTTTTGAATAACAAAAGAATCATCAAAATCGGTAAACCCAATACAAAGTTAATAACTAACATTAACAGAAACAAGAAAAAAGCTAATAACTCAAAAATCACTCGCCAGATGTCGCTCAAAACGACAAGTACCAGCTTACAATCAAACAGAGAACTAGCAAAATGGTTCCAATCAATAAAAAGTTCTGAAGTAACATTTGTAAATATAAAAAATTCACAGGAATTAAATTTAAAAAAAAATCCTCCTTTTTTGAAGTAGGTATAAAATAAAGTCTCATCACCACATCTGTCTGTTATAAACTCAAAATGTACTGAAGGGAATAAAAGCTTTTTTTAAGAAGAATTGTCTCCTAAAGATATAAGGTTTCTGTGGGATTGAATTAATCAGTAACTTGTTTGAGGATAACTTACATATTACTATTATAAACAATTTGTCTTTGTTGACTGAGCTGCCGGTTCCTATGAGATAAATTCATTTTGACATGGAGTGTCTTAAGGAGAGAAAGATTTTATTTTCAAGCCGGAGCAGGCATTAATGTGATAGATGGATTTTATCGGGTTCTAGGTTTAATTTGTACATGTCCAGTAGTATTGTATGAATGAACAACTTTCTTAGTACTCCTGCCCATTCCATCTCTTCCTTTACCTTGACTGTCTCTGTTGTTCGTCTCTGGAATGCCCTCCCCAATTCAATCCGTTGTGCAAATCTTTTTATTAACTTTTTGAGTTTCCTCTTTCTACTCGTGTACCTGTCTTAACAAATTTTCTTTTCTTCTCGTTTACTACTCATCTAAAGGTTGTCTGGAATAGATCAGTGATTAACGATGAGACCCCCTATTGTACTTTATTTATACATGTTTCTATATTGTTATCATTTTCTTGTTGTAACAAAGTTCTTGGTATAATAAAGAGTTATCTATGTTACAGACGTCGAGTGCGCTATATCAGCGGCGGCGGGGGTTGGCACGAGCGCCTGGAACCGACGCACCCGCACCCGCACCCGGCGCACGCGGCGCACCCGCATCCTGCGCACCCCGCGCACGCTCACCCCCACCCGCACCCCGCGCACATCCAGCACGCGCACCACACGCCGCTGCTGTTGGATATCAACCAGGTTGGTTCAGTAAATTCCAGCTCTCATTTTAGTTAAGTACGCAAACGATTATAAACGGTATTGATCAGCTGAGAAGAAATATAATGTTTCAATATTATACGACAGTTGATATTCTGGGGTGTGGTCGAATTAAATTAATATCCTTTATTAAGTTACACGATTCGGTGGGAAAGAACCCAGCAGATATGGTACAAAAAGATGTCTTAAAGAAGTCCTTCGACATAACAATTTATTAGATATTCAGAATATAGAACAACACAGTCTCAGGACTGGTTAATCAACATTATAATGACTAAATATCTATTCTATTTTATGTAAGGACTGCAAATTGTAGTACACGTGTAGGAAACATGATCTTGCAGTATGCAAAGACATATAATTATTATATTTTTAACTTCTGACCTATATACATAGGTTAAATTAAAAATATTTTTTGGTAATATGATTGTCATTATCTGATCGACAGATGTCGTTCCGCGGTGCGCGGCTCGGCGCACTGGGCGGCAACGTGTGGTCGCACCGTGACCACCCGCAGCGCACCCAGGTATGTTCCCCACCGATGAAAATATTCAGTGGCAGCGGTGGGATCGGGTTCATTGGGCGGTACATTGGTATCATATCATGATGCTAATTGTAGTTGAATTATAACTCGATTCGATAACTGGTACTTGGCTTTCCATATCAGGGCATAATTTGACGGAAATCGATTCCTTACTCGTATTTGGACAGATTTTTTTTCCTCAATATGATACGAACTGTAATATTTATTTGCCTTTGTTTTACTGCAGAAATCGGCGTGAATGTTGTTTTTTATTTAATGTCAACAAACTTAACGAAATATTATATACAGATGTGTGAAATAACAAGCTTTGTACCGCCCAGTGACCTTCAAAACAACTACCTTTTTGATATGTTTTATTTATTATTCTCAACGGATAAAGTAGCAGGAAATCATTATAACTTAACTAAGAATTTTTATTTTATTTTGTATAATTTGTAAACGCGATATTAATTCTCAGCATTCATACAGTACACGGTTTTATATATGACAGTTTTATTTTCACTGAGAAAAACTACTTTGATGTTTTTCCTACATACTACTACATACATCTTCTGTTATGAGAAAATGGTTTAATTTAAATACACACAGGGGAAACGTTATTTTATATTTTTTATACACGTCAATGAAATTCAAACTTTTCACTGCAGCAGATCAGCGAAAATTTAGTATTTAAGTGCTTACAAATGCAGAGACACTAATGATTGTATGTGACTCACGACAAGGCAGCGTTCACACATTTACAATTCTTATTTCTAAGAGAGAATTTTTTAGAGCGAATTTAATTTGTAATATTGTGTTCCTTCTGAATTGTTTAAGTTTGTTGGAGGTTTTCTAAAACAGTTGCGTTATATATCGTTAATATCTTTTTTTTTAACATTATATCGAACTGCCGCTACCTTGAATCTGGCGTTAAAATATAGACTGTTCATTTTTATTGCGTTAGACTGTCCTGAATGAAAAAAATCACGGAAGATCAAAAGGTTTAGTAGGTTTTTCATATCTGTACAAATCTTGTAAACAATGTTTGTGTCAAAATAACAATGTAAAAGTTGAATTTAAAGTTATTTTTCGATATTTATGTAAAACTCGCGTATTGTGACATTGAATAATCGTTACGTCTCAAGACATTACTGTGTTAAACGTGTAATGTGATGGTTTTATAACAAAACTATGGCATTGTCATCCGCTGGTTTGTTCACAGCTTTTGTACGGATGAGAAAAATAGACTATACACGTCAGAGGACACGATACCGTACAAAGTTATTAACATATAACGCGTCTGGTGTTAGTTACCAATGTAGTTCGTCGACGCGGTCGGAGATTCATCAATCTGGGCATGCTATACGACAGCCGCCATTTTGTTTACACGTTAGGGAGGGATGTACAGGTGCTATTTTAAGTTTATTACTAATTTAATGATATTTTAAGTAAGGTCACGGTGAAGTTGGTTCATATTTTTCAATTTGTAATGTATGAGCTCGCTCTGCTGTAGTAAGTGCTGCCTCTGTTTTAGTGGTATTTGTCGGTATTTGATTTTAAAGTCAAAGTTCTTGTGGTAATTGATTGATTATATTCGATTTAGTAAGCATTTAAAGATGCTTCATTGTACACCGAAGTGTCATATTTCAGTATTAACCGTAGGTGTTAAAATTATATATAATTATAGTTTAACAAGATAAAAAATACATTTTCATCTTAAAACTCTTAATAGACACATTATAAGTCTGACAAATATCGTTCTACAGAATGCACTGACTTTTATATAATATATATTTATCTATGATTTTAACTTAAGGATACGCACATCACTAGTTGTTTAAGTTGTGGTACCACATTGTCTCTAGGAGTTCTAGTTAAGTGATAAGATCATTGTTTCCTTTAGTTATAAGAATCATCAGACGCGGCGCGATCTCATGACTATCGATTATATTTATCAGCAGTTCGTTTACACCGTTTTGAATACTTATTTTTGTTTAATTTTGGCGTTTCATGTCATTTAATATTTTTATATGTTGTGTTTAGTGTATTTATTTAGATTGAATCCGGCTCGAAGGACCAAAGTTAACTACTTGATTTTAAAATTCTGTAATGCGAAAGTAGGTGTATAAAATCAAGATTGTGTATATCTATTAAAAACAAACAAAGTACAATAGCAAGCTTTCGTGTATACGATGAATACTACTCAGTCGTTGAGATCGCGACGCGATATATAGCGTTATGCTGCGATATGGCGGTATAGCGTGTAGCGTGTGTGGCGGCGACAGGTGGCGGGCGGTGCTGACGTATGGGGCGCGCTGCTGCCCGCGCTCTCCACACACCATCACCACCACCTGCGCTACCAGGTACCGCCGCCCGGACACTCACACTGACGTCATACCACATAAAACAATACTAGACACGACACTACACTTCACTTGTTCACGAAGGATAATGCTTCTAGCGATCATGTGAAATTTGAACGTCATCAGAATATTGGTTTACAATCTTCTGTTTTAGAACATTAGCGACTTTATATCCCTTCTCTTTTTCACTTTAATTCTGATCTTTGTGAAATTCCCTTAGTCTGTCTTAAGTTCTACTTAACGTAACCCTTTTAATATGAACATATGGAGCTTAAATAAAATTATAATTTTGAAATAACTACCGTATAAATATGTATATTCTGTTATTTTATGTCCATCTTGAAAATGTAGCACTAAAGAGTGCTTTGTCGCGAGCGAATGAACATCATATATTTCTGGATATAACATAGAAAATATGGCTTTCACATACATTTGAAACACTCATGAATTTACAATGATCTGTTACTGCATATGTTAAATTTAACGCTGAAACTAAAATATTTTCTTGACAAACACACTCATACCCCGACACTACACTCCCAACACTGTCCGCAGCATCGGGTATGTGCATCAGGTGATCTGCTATGGCTTCGAGGCCGAGTCTCGTTAGCGGCACTACCATAGTTTTAATGCTAATTTAATAATTTATATAAGGTTTTTTGTAATTAATTTTGTGACTGGCTGGAACTGTGGCTTGTTGAGTTGTATCAGAAGATATTGTCTCACTAGATCTAGTCGACCAGGTGACGCCCAAACGTGAGTTTTTGTAGTTTAGGGACGAGTATAGGGATTACACAAAAAAATTTCATGGCAAATCTTTCCGTAGTGATGCAGTTCAGTACCGGATTAACACATTAAAAAAATTAAGTTGATGTACCCTTCGATCAACAAGAATCTAGATTACACCTCACGTGCAAAATCAAAGCTAAAATTTGTCTGCTTGTGGGTGTTTATACTTATTAATTAGTGAGTAACAAACTAAATAATCAACTTTTAGTAACGTTATTTAAAGTCTTTAATGTGGTCATTGCCTCGTGAGATACATGTTGTACATTGTCTCGCAAACTTAGAATTGGCCAACAGTTGGCGTTGGTTTAAAGTGGTTAATTTTCGTTTCACAACTAAAGAATGTTTGTTAGTTAAAGTTAATATTTATACAAATTTCGTACGCATATTACTGCGTTGTAAAAGTGTTTATATTAGTGCTGCGTTTGAGGCGTACTAAATAAAATATCAGCCCACATTTCAAGTGACATTTTTTGTTGCTAAGCCGACATCTAATTCATTGTTGATCGAATGTTGGCCCAAATATGTTCTGTTTGGTGATGGTGAACGTAAAGCTCACGTGCGGGCGCGTTGTGTTGTGGTTTGGTCCCGTGTCCGGCCGCGGCTTCAGGTGTCTGGTGCGTTTTGTATGGCTTGCTCTACCCCGGCGACGCGCGCGTAGTACTACTCGACGACTCATCGGTCGCGTCAGTGGCGTTACTTTGTGTGGCTTTTTTGTGGGCGTGGCTTGTGATCCCGGGAAAGGGGGGAGGGTAAGATCCAGCGCTCTTAGCCAAATGTTTTTTCTATTGTCGGTCACGCCAAACGCTGATGCAAAAATGTATGGGAATGACGTTTATTGCGGAAAAATAGACACCATATTTTCTGCATCAAATGTCATTCTAGGTATATTTTTGAAGAAGCGTTTGGCGTGAACGCGATCATAGAGGAGAGGCAAGCCTAATTTTTCTGGATTTGAGGCATACTTTATTATGTTAAAATCCAGGATCCGGATTCTGGGGACAAGTGCTATCTTAGCTACGCTCATGAGCCGTTTTCACATCAGAAGCGGTTGGAAACGTCGCGTCTGTGCCCGGTCTTGGTATTCAAGTTATATTAGAACGATCACCGATGCCGATGTCTTCCTCGGCTTGTACAGATGTCGCCACTGATGCGTTTGAATCTCGGCGTGCCTTGTATTTTGTTGCCCCCCATCACTATTTTGCTATCTCGAATTTTCACACCAAACTCTTAGTTCGGCTACTTGTTTAATTTCTTTTGATTTATGATTATTTCTGTGCCTTTTTAAAATCATGTTTTACCAGTAGAGAGTTTCGATTGTTCTCATATTTCGCTTTTGTACAAGATTCCCGTTTTCGGACGTATAAGCACAGCGTAGTGTAATTTAAATGAGAATGTGTTTTGATTTTACGGTTTCTGGTGTAGCTGTGTCGACACCTAGTGTAGCCGCAAGGTACACGGCACGCTCGCGGTACGTGCGCGTCACGCCCGCGGCACGTCCGCGTCACGCTCGCGGCACGCCCGCGGCGCGGATGCGACCGTTACCCGCGCTTTGGTTTTACCACTAGTTTAACTCTTGATGTTTCGATTTAGCCGGGTACACGTCTTTGTACACAAGTCAACTTGAGCACCGACTGATATGCATGCCCAGATTATAACGATACTGTGATACTGGCGGTGAGGAGGGTATTAGATTTAATCCTATGTGATAATATATGTACATGTCGCTTGTATAATGTAAGCAGTAGAAGTACAGTGGGTGATGGCGTGACGTATCTAAAATACACTTGCAGCTCAATTTAGCACTTATTTAATGAGCGATAAGGCTTCATTTCAATCGCAACGATACATCACGGTGTCGCCGTTAGTACCAATAGCATTCTATGCTCGTTCTCTTAAGAACTCTTTAATATCATGTACCGGTCGCTGCTTGACTCTCTCAAGTCCTGCATCAATTAACGATTTGTCTAATATATTTCGATTTCTCTTGTATATTTTTGTCTTAACCACTGTTTATGGTACTTGATAGTGAACATGCCCGGATCTTATAGTCTTGAGAAGTTTGCTTGCTACAAGTAATATAAATAAAACATGAATTATAAACAGAAAAAAAATGGCATAATGAAAAAAAAAAATTTTTTTTTCGGAACTTTTTTAAAGTACCGAAAAATTTCCATTAAATGTTTTGTAGCGAGCAAATTTTTAAAGTTTTAACCACTAGTTGCCCCCTTCCGTGAATGATTAGCCTAGCCTAGTGTTGACCCCGAGTCTAGCAGCTTCCGAGCGTAGGGCGAGTGGCGAGGCCACGCGGGCTCACTAATATTATTTCTACTTTAAAATCACTTTATACTTACTGTTTAACGTGTGTGGGGGCGTTGGTTTTGTTTACGCCTTGTTGTTGTCTGGAAAATGAAAAAAACAATGAGCTTTTTTGAGACAAAAGACGATTTTTTAAAAATATTTTTAGCTATTCAGGATACTATTTGACTTAACGATGACGTTTGATGATGGGGTTTGATTTTTTTTTTATATTTTCGAATTTTCTGAAGTTTGTATCTTATAAATGTAATTTGTAAAATTTACTTGTAGTATTAATGGGCGTATCGAAACCATACGTTATCCGAAAAGGAATAGTTTATACAAATCTTACTTAGATTTCGTAAATTATTCCAAACACTTCCAATACTTTTAAGCACCTGTCATGTTAGCAATTCTACCAGCTTGGCTCATGTGATCGTGGCCCTCGACAGGAGCACCCTGCAAATCAATTTTGATGTTATTTTCTAGTGTAAAGAGTATAATTTAGCTTGTCAAGGTGTCGGAATGTTTTGCAGAGCGCTCAATTGGAAAGGTTAAGCCAGTTGGATTGTATTTTCAGCGGCTGCTAGACGCAGTGTGACTTAGCGAGGTGGCGGTAGGCTGCATAGAAAAGTGTGCATCACAATAATTACTTTACCTTACTATATGTAATACATAGACTCAGTCTGCACAGTGCTTGATGACATTTTAGGTACCGAGCGCCGGTTGCACGCGCTCTCATTGGCCCGTTTGAATAGTGACGTAACTCTCGACCAATCACAGCTCACGACGTGAATGACGCGCATCGCGATTGGCCGACTCGAACGCTTGCAACCGACGCCATACTCCGCCATTCAGTGTCGATGTTTTATTCATTTCACACTTCCGAACCGACTCTTTTTTTTTTCAAATTATTTTCGTACTTAAACACGATTTTTTAACGAACCTAACCGATGTTCTCGCGCCATCTCTCATCGTAACAGGGTAACATGTGCGCGTCAGTGTACTGTGACGTTACATGGCGTTGGGACTCGGGGCTACAGCATGCAACACTCGAGATCATACTGTTTGGTTTTGTACATAGAGTACTGTGCCGGTCGCGGATTGCCTGCACTATAAGCATTCAGCCAACTACAGAATGCTACTATAGTGTTAGCAAGCCAACGGTCTAGTTTGTTGCTGAGAAATGTCTAGAGTTACTCGCTCTCTACCACAGATTATGGCAATTATTTTTTATTTTTTATCTAACAATACAATGCTATGGCCAAAGTACAGAGTTCACTTAGATCCGGTCGATTGCGACCCCCCAAATATTTTTTTCGTAACTAACCCTTCTTTGAGAGGTTAAATTTTCGTTCGTGTACCGCATGCAAAGATTTCCTATCCGAATCCCTGTGAATGTGTTTCCGTGTTTCGTGTTAAGTATTTCCTGACTGACAACAAAGTCGCCCGTGTGGCTCGACGCTTCGAGGTATTCCGACCAAACGGTGCGCGAGATCGCGAAGTGTTTGGTCGCCATTACCTCTAGCTGCTGTCCACACTGGGCGAATTTTCTGTCGGTTGAATCTCGCATTATTTACATTTTGCCGCTAGCACTTGAGCTTTAGTATAAGTAGACTGATTTCAACACAGAATAAAAAATATTTGGCTGGTCGCTTTCTTTATTAGACTTGGCTGAGATATGCTCTTTTAATTTGGACATAAATAACATTTTTAACTCGATATAACTTTAATGTGGAGTGATGTTGAGGGGAGCGGTTATTAACACTGGCGCAATTTTTTTTAAATAGTTGTGGTAAAAAAGCTGTAGGATTATTCTCGTTCTTTTTTGTATATCTATTGTGCATACATAGCTCCGTCCTGCTCACCCCGCCCCTGTGTACGATAATAGTTATATATACACTTTTTTTTGTACTATATCCCGCTTTTATACTGGTATTATTATAATAAACGTGCGATATTTTGGTTCTTTATGTATTTATTTAGGCTTTGGTATATTAAAATATATATTATTATGTATTTTTTATACATTTATTACATCATATGCGGTTTCAGTATGCATTTAAATGAATATTTTGCTCGTTCCCGATACTATGAAATTGTTATTTCGACTTGACTTTGCTTAGTCGAATTTTTTGCGTCCTTATGACAGTTTCGATATTAGTTTTTTCTTTTAACTGTTGAAGTATGGGAAAGTACTAGATCACTATCAAAAAAATTAAAATCTCAAGCTTACTTTAAAGCATTTTTTTGATTGTTGATTGACTTGGATTTTTTTATACAATATAATAGTAATATATTGCAGTGTTTCTGAACGCATTCCAGGATTCAATGTTTTTTTAATCCAAAAAAAATATCACGCCGTAAGGTTTATGTTGAATGAAACTATTCAATAAAAAAAAAAAATTGTGGTTTATGCCTTTCCCATAACACCTCCGTTTTAAACAAAACCCCTGCGGATATTATTTTTATTAAAATAATCTTTTCTATATATTTAATAGTTATACTGTCTGTATGTATACGATCACGGAACGAGACGATAATCTGCAACGCTTTATAGTTGAAAATGCGCCCAAAATGCTATCTTTTGTGTTCTGGTTTACGGTTTTAGCTATATGTTATATATGTGAGAATATATCATGGATCAGTTATTATTATAATATTCAGAATTTGTACTATTAATTATACTTTGTTGGTTGTATTATCATGGTACTGGTACTACTGGTACAACTGACTAGTGTATGATTTAGAATGTGTTAATAAAAAAAAAGTTTATTTATTGAAAGAGGACTCGAAGGACCATGATGTATTCGACGAACCTCGAACGAGACGGATTATTGCGGCAGCGTGGACGACAACCGTGCGCTAGGAATTTATTAGGAGACGATAAATGAATGCATGTTTTAAATACCTTGCTATTTCTATTTAGAAGTGTTTCAAAAGTTATACATATATCGAATACATATCCATTGAGTCACTTATTGGGACGCATCTAGTCGCGTTGCCATGCGTCGCGTCTTGTAGTATCGTGTCGCGTCTTACCGCACGGTGTCGCCCGCGCCGCTCCCGTCCGTCCCGTCGACGCAGGTGTAACTTGCGTGTGCGTGCTGACGACAGATGGGCGGTGTGTACGCGGGCCTGCAGTACCACGGGAACTTCGCGCCGCCTCCCCGCGGACCGTTCGCCTCGCCCCCGCATCCGCACTACATCGCCAATACGCAGGTGAGAGCCGTTATGAGTTGCTGCTCGGACGTCTGGAATTCTTTAAGCCTTTTATGTGCCGCACACTACGAAAATTGTGACCTTGTAAATATAGTGGAGCTAACTATTATGCACTGCAATTATATTTTTATGCAACTTAATTAATTTAATAGTCAAATGCAGGTTGAATGTTCGAGGTTATTTCAAGAAGAAAAAAATATTTCAAGCAGGAATCAGTCCACTATGTCGCAGTTTTTAATATTTTGGTTAACGGTTTTGTTATAAGCGGGTCAACTAGCAGACGATTCACCTGATGATAAGTGACCATCACCGTCCATGGACATTAATAAAACTGTAATCCCTTTCTCCCATTTGCGCCAAATTTGTAAACAAACCACTGTCAGTGTCACAGTTTTATTTTAAAACCTTATTACATGTAGCAAACCTTTTAGTGTCACAATAGCTCAGTTTAATAAGTAAAATCCCCGTTATTGTAGAGGGCAGAGGGGCGGCTCGACATGCTGGCCGGCGAGGGCGCGCTCTCGCCGCTGCAGCCGGCACCTGACCTGCACCACGCACCGCTGGTCATCGCTGCCGAGGTACAGTGGCAGTGCCTAGTAATAGTCCCTGCAGTTGCATGACGTGAACAAGACATCACCTTCTTTATCTGTGCATACTGTCTAGAATAATTGTATTATTAATTATTTCTAGGATAAACTGTGTGTAAATATGCTCTTTTTTATCTGTGAATTTTTCGTGACTTTATAATTAATCTCTTCGGAACTGTTAATTTTTTTTAATTCAAACACATTAACTTGTTTACAAAAGATCATCTGCTCATCACAGAAAAGTTTGACCTGGATGGGAATCGAACCCACGGCCTCCGGTGTAGTAGTCAGGTTCACTAACCACTAGACCAACCGGCCTGTCGGATATAAATAATGGACAAAGAGAAAAAATAACCATTTATCTCAGTAATATTTTTTGTTTTATAAATTTCAGCTCGATAAATGTTACATATAAGTCTCGTTTTGATTAATTTGTTACGAAAAAAATTAAGCTCATTGATAAACGTGTTTACAGCCGCGTGGTAACCCCCTGGAGCTGCTGGGAGCGCACCACGCGCGCCACACGCTGCCGCACCATCACCACGTGAGTATTACATTAGAGGACAGATCCTCAAAAAAAAATACAAAATTTTAGGCAACTACCATATTATACACACGTCACGCATGCATGCCTTAATATCAATAAAGTACATTTATATGAGCAAAATTAAAAAACAATTTAAGAATACAATTTTTAAAAGTGCAGGTAAAGATACTATTACAATCCAAAGTGTAATACTATATATTACAATTATATGTTAATGCACATTAAGTGCAGACGTCCCGTTGTATCGACCGACATTAGAATTAGTGTTGATCCTGAGATTGTTTTATAGATTACTAACCGTAGTGCCTCAGTGCTCTTTTTATGTGTTAATATATCGATACTAGTTCTTACCACGCCTACGCAACCAAGTCATATGAACTCCCGCTTTGTTCATTATGATTTTTTGCATCCCACCGCTGCCATCACTTCGTGTTTTTCATCCCACCGCTGCTACCATTCCTGTACGATGCAATTACGTACCTTGTCCTTCTTGTTGACTCGATTGTGACTGAAATGTTTTAAATCTGTATTTGTTCTCTACATTTCTGATGGTTTTTGGCTTGTCCTTAAGCTGTCGTGTGTTTAACAGGTCACGGTGACCATTTATTAAAATGGTGAATTAACCGTAATTTGAAATGTATTACTTACTATATCCTTAGCGCCGCAACGGTGGTGTGGGCGTGGGCTCGGTGGGTGGCGTAGGCGTGGGCGTGGTGGGCCAGCGTGGCGCGCGACCGTACGTGCGCGCAGCGCCACGATGGCCCCCACATCCCCATGCGCATGCCGTGCACCACATACACGCACAGGTTGGTCAATGAACAGTTTTGGTTTGTTTTAGTGATGGGACTGACCAGCTTTTAACGGACACGTAGTGTGGTTGCAGCGAATTTATAAAAAAAGTATTTTTATACTTGGACAAGAATGGAGGCGTGATAAATTTACTGACTTGATGCGAACGAACAATATATAATATAAAGTATAATTAGGTTTAAGTTTACGCTAGTGGTATTTTTCAATTGGAAGTTCCCGAAATGGTGTTTTTGACCTTGCCCGTTGGTTTTACTTCATGACGTTAAAAATACATCGACGAGATGGTTGAATAATATGTAGATGAAAAATGTAAATCTTTTCTGAAAAAGTTTCTTTTATTGTACGTTCTCTTAATAATTTGACTTTGACTTAAGTTTTACTATCAAACAAGTAAGCCTTGTGTTGATCTGCAGGGTGGCGGAGGGCTGGTGGGTGCTGCGCTGCCGGCCCAGCTGCACGTGGCGCAACCGCTCGCGCTGCCGCCGCCGCCGCCCACGTATCAGGTATTATGACCATCTTCGCGAGAGGGATTATAAAATTATACGCCGATATGACTATTAATTCAAAAAATTAATATTTTTTTGCAACACTGAGAGGCGAAGTAATTTTATCTCTATCGACATTCAGCATAGTATGCTTAGTGACCCAGTATGGCCAAACACTTATCTACATATATAAAAATCAATTTTTGTTTGTTTGTGAGTTTGTTTGTCCTTTATAGACTCTGAAATGGTAGTAGATAGAGCACTGTTGCCTATAGAAAATTCGTTTGGAATTTTCTGGAATAGGTTTTGGCACCAAAATGATATCGATCGGACGCATAGTTGATGAGTTTATGCGTAACAACGCGCTCCGCGTACAGCTAGTTTATTTATGTATTTTATGAACTAAATTTCCGTTGTGGCTGACAGGTGTTCCTGAACCTGCTGGCGATGTTCCCACTGTCGCCGTACGCGGAGGCCCGCGAAGACGCGGCCGCATCGCCGGAGACGGAGAACTACGAGGCGCTGCTGTCGCTCGCCGAGCGGCTCGGGGAGGCCAAGCCGCGCGGCCTGCAGCGGCACGAGATCGACCTGCTGCCCAGCTACAAGTACTGCCGGCAGACCCACCAGGGTCAGTTGGCACACACGTATACGCAAAAACACAAACACACATACAGAGACGTACACGCATACGCACGCACACATTCTTTTACGCGTGCAGACACGCACGCACTTACACATTTGTACGTATTCATGTATCCAGGAACGATATATCCATCTTGTTCACCACATTTTCCCGCCCAAACAGTGATTTTGGGAAAATTGATATAGAGATCGACTAGATTTGCAAAAGAACATAAGCTCCGTTTTGTCGCGAAAAAAGGGATGAAAGTTTGAACGGAAGCTTGTCTAAGTCGAAATTTAAACTATAAAGCTTTATTTACGCAGTTGCCAAAAAGAATGTTGTAGCGTTTTTGAAATTTTCATCGAAAGGAAGGGTGAATTAGGGGATGTAAACTGTTTCATGCGGGTAGACTCGTTTGGAAAATTTTGCTAAATACATAAATATTATATATACTTTTTTAATATCGAAAAAAATGGATTGGTTATCATTATTGAATGTAGATTATAAAAATTGTATTTGAGACTCGATACATTTATTGTAAAATATAATAAAGAATCAGTTATATATAGATTCGTTAATATTAATCCAGCTTGTCTGTCTGTCTATAGGTGAACAATCGTCGTGCGTGGTCTGCATGAGCGAGTTCGAGGCGCGACAGACGTTGCGCGTGCTGCCGTGCGCGCACGAGTTCCACGCGAAGTGCGTCGACAAATGGCTGCGGGTGAGTGGCATCAGTTACAGGCCCATGACGTGGAGACGGGAGGCCTGGTAGCCAGGTGGCCTGGTGGCCAGGAGGCCTGGTGCCATGAACTAGTCTAGCATACATTAGCCAGGTCGCGATACGGTACCGGACCAGCAAAATAAAATACCAGGTCGTAACCGACCCAAATAGAATTCTTTAGTAAAAACATACTGCCATAAGAAGCTGCCCAAGAGCATAAAGAAGTTCAAATTCTTTATTCCCTGAATGTTGTAGTTACAGCTGGTACAGTTTATAATTGTTATTCCGGTACATTCTACCAAATAAATGGTGTGCATTATTCGTTAAATTGATCATAATTACATTTACAATTTAAAATAATGAAAATAATAATAAAATTGAAAAGAAAAACGCACGACGAAACGAACGAAACGAAAAAAAGAAATTAAAAAGAGAAAGACATCGAGAACTATGACGTTCTGACAGGCGCGATGTTAATGACATCAGGATGGATACCCGCCGTCCCCCAGGTTGTTCAATGGAGATTATTGGTGTATCATTTTTGTGCAATGAAATCCTTTTTAACTATGATGAGGAGGCATTTCGTTTACTTTAGACTTCCTCAGTAAGAGTGAGAGCAAATATTAAAATATAATTTTTGTCCGCAGACGAATCGGACGTGTCCAATATGTCGCGGCAACGCGTCAGAGTACTTCAACAACTCGGAGTGACGTCACCCGCCTCCTCCGTGCGACTGCGGTCACACGCAACACGACTGACCGTCGTGTGCCTCTTGTGAAGGATTGTTCCACAGCGACAACGTAGTTATGGAGTTTGTACTTGAATTACGTTATGTTGCCTTGTTATTATTATCTCGTATTTACCGATCGCGTTAGTAGTCCCGTCTCGCTCTAGCGCTTGGCGAGTGAATGAAATGGAATGGGGTTGTATCGATTGTTTAGTAGTCGGATGATATTCGTGTTTTTAGGTCGAATTTCAAATTATATGCATTTTGAAAGTTACGTTTTGATTACTGTTTTGCTTTTAATTTTTGGGATTTTTAAATAAATTTAAAATTGTAATGAATTTGATGGCAATTTTCAAAGTTAGTGCAATAGTCGTTCTTTTTGTGTTGAATTTTTAATTTCGTTTGTGCCTCACATAAGACACAAATTTTATTGTTCAGTGCAATAAGGTTTTTTGTATACTTAAAAACTCCCCCCCATAAGTCAGATGTATGAATTTCTCCGGCAAGTTTCAAACTATTTTAATCCTTGTAAGGCTAGCATTTACATGATTTGTGCTTTATTAAAAAATACGGCTTCAATTTTGCACCCTAATGCTATAGCAGCAAGGGTCGTTCTCGGCTGATACTGAGCTCGCGGTGAGCGGTAATACATAAGTTTTACATTAAGGATATGTTACGTTCGCTATTAGTACTGATTTCTTGCTTCCATTGTGAGTTAGAGCGACTTTCTTTATGTATTGGTTTAATTTTTATATTTTAGTACTTTGTTTGTATGTAAATATGGTGCCAGTTTGGTAAAACACTTTACTACATGCAAATAATGAAATAAATCAATTCGGTTGCCCACTAATAAAGGATTAGATGTTCAAACATTTTCATATTTTTCAATAATTACGCGGAAAAAATTCAACCTTGAGTTATTCGAATCTTTGACCCAAAAAACCCTAATTTCCAATTTTCATTGGAATTGGTGACGTGGCTTTCTAGGTACGTCCTATTGAGTTACGTTGCTGCGTGTAGTCGAACTGTATGGGCGTCTATGATACATATTGTGAG
>DWJZ01003419.1:0-17108 GCA_018249125.1 Asbolis capucinus
AACTGGATGTATGACATAGCTGTAAGCTTCCCGAAAATTATAAAAAATAAAATAAGTATTTTTATACAGTAAAGTTTCATTTTTTTCCATAAATAAGTGAACGCTGGACTACGATGGTGATGATAACCTGATGGTAAGTGGTGATGAAGTTTATATAAATTCTGTTCTTCCGCATTACTATTATAGAAAATGTTTACGTACAAGTAAATTTCCACAAGGATTGAGAGCAGTATTTAATTAAGGTGGATATTATTATGACCTGCATTGGCGACGCTGGAGACCTTGAAACTTCATTGCTGAGGTCCTATTAAAAGATTCTATTTTCTTTGCTTTGTATTAATTAAATATTTTTATATAAAAAAATAATACGTGAAGCAAAATCTTTGTACCCCTTTTTGCGAACATTGCGTAGACGGAGGCGTGTGAAAAACGACAAAGTTAAAGTTTTTGTAGAGAATGCAAAAAGCCAATATTTTATTGAGTAATGCATTCAAACGCATAAAAAGTAATAAGAAAAAAAATATACTCACTCGAAAAAAAAATTGCATTTGCAATAATTGCATTGGTTTATACAATTCTGCGGTATATGGGTTTGACAGCCGATGAGCGACCCTAACGTAAAGTATAGACTACACTTTATAGGGCCAATCTTCGCTTTATTTGACGCTGTAATATTTTTTACAACACGATAACATTGAAAAACTTGTCTCATTACTTTTGCTCAATTATTATAATCGTCTGTACGTGCCAAGATACATGGTCTTACTGCCTACGTCAAAGGGTTTCCCATGCAAAGTATTATACATGTATTCATAAACGATACCTACCTATCCGCGTTCGACTTCCGAGCCTCGGTCAATCAATTCATAACAAGATTTTAAATATCAAAAGGATGGGACCTACATTGCCCTCTATGTCTTTGACATTTGTGGAAGCCATTAACATAGTATGAAGATGAGAATTTGCACGATAAGCTTTTAAGTAATTATTAAAAATTGCATGCTCTTAAAAAAGCTTTTAAAATAAAAGAGTTCAATTCTAACGGGTGAACAAAGGTGTAAGTAACATTTAAAATAATTTTTGATATTATAATTTACTAGTTTTACCCCGTGACATCGCCCACGTAATGGCTGATTAAAAGTAGCCTATGTGTTATTCCAGACTAATAATCTGCCTCTGTGCGAAGTTTCGTCATACTTCGTCCATCGGTTAGCGCGTGAAGGAAAGACAACATCCAAACATCCGCACAAACTTCACATTTATAACATTTGTAGGATCTGTAAAACATTTAGTGTTATTTTTTGTTGACCAAATAAAAAAAAAAGAGAGACTACCGTCGCGTCACGCCGATACAGTTGACGGCGGTAGATGTAATTATTTAAATGGACATATCTTTTTTTTGTCAACCGAAACAAGATACATTACAAAATACACCAATGAAAACTGTATTCAAATCGTATCGGATAAGCTAAATGCTTTCAGTTTTTGTTTTCTTTTGATAATTTTTACTTAATTTTTTTGTTATTAATTTCTGAATTGATGTATCTACTTTCTTATGTTAACTTTTGATTTTTGTTAGGGTGAGCTATTGGTTACCAAAACGAAATAGATAGTTTTCATTTAATTTTATATATAGATAAAAAAAGAAAATTGTTACTTTTTTGTACTGTTTTATTCCTTGTTAAAATACCCTCTCCCTTCAGGTAAATACAGCAATCATTTCATTTCATCGTTTTACCGTCTTTCAAAAAAAAGTTTGCTGTTTGAAAAGTATTTAACTATAAATTTGTTTTAATCGTGAGACTTGACAAACATACACAAATAAACAAATTTTTGCTTTTTGCTGGTCGCAGTTTAAGCAAACATCGTTCATGAATACCTATATTACTGTGTTAATGTGCATCAATACATATTTATACAGTTTAGTTCGAGCACACGAAGTAGCCTGCCTGGCTATATCATATGCTTGAGTCAGCCGTCAAACGACTCGTCCTGTTCCGGCTGGGGGCTCGGAGTTTCTTGACCAGCAACGGTTCTTTTAACTAACTTCAAAATAGAATCGAAACACGCGGCACCGTGTTCAGCCAAAGTTCAATGAAACATATGAACAACTTGTAATTTATTTAATAATTGTGCCAAATTCAATTAAAATAATTAAATTTGGCACAATTATTAAAGTGCCCGAGCTTGGAAAGAATTTAAAATCGAAATTCATATATGAATATACAAAGGAAAAAATTGAAGAATTGTAGTGTCGCGTAGGTTCATCTAACAAGCACGCAGTATTTAGTAGAGGCCTGGATCATCCAATGGGATATCCTCGGTGTAAATCTCAATTCTATGTTACATTTTTCTTTTTTGTGATTTCAAATTACTTAGATTATTCTGAAAGAAAAAGAAAAGACGGAACAGAAAATCTGCGAGTAGGGTAGATATTTTTTTAAAGTTTCTTAAAAAAAATTAACGCGGGAAAACAAACGCCTTATTTCTCTTCACCTAATATCATTTCCATACATTTTGGAGTAGCATTTGGCTTGAAGGCTCACAGAAAAGAGATGTCAATGGACTGTTTGCTTGTCGTCAAAAAACTAAGAACGAAACAATGAAGAATTTTAACATTATTATTAAGAAATTACTTACGTAGCACTCCACGTATTTCACTTTCGCTTGGTTTTAAACAAGATGTAGCGGTGGCACACGAGGGTCAACAAACAAATGACGTACAAATGGCCGACAACGTGTATACATCCCCTCCATAAAGGTTGAATATATTTCTTGATGCGGTATACAATTAAACTGATACAAAAACTGCGCTAACATACATATTGTATGACATTCCAATATTGTTTTCGGTTAGACAAAATGTTTAGTTAAAAAAGGGGCCAACTGAATTCATGCTTGTGCAATGTAGGGTTCCTTAGTTAACATATCTCTTTGACCTATTAGGCTTTCCTATCCAAAATAAAAAAATACATTATATTTCTGCCATTGTTATGATTTTTTACAGAATAATAGGTTAAATCTTTGAGTTTTTAGACATGTAGATATCCTATGAGTCTAAAAACGTAAAGTAAAAAGTAACTTTTAAGCTTAGTGTTTCGTTCAAATTTTTATAAATCGATAAGCGGTCTTCCTAAACTCATAATGATTTTTAAAAGTCCAATAATACCTCACACTATGGGGTACATGAGAAATAAAATTCATCCCTAATTTACCAGGGAGGATATCTAAAAAATCTATCGAGATTTTATTCTGCCACTTTCCTAACGTAATAATTATTTATAGCACAATAACTAACTGAATCCTACTCATATTATAAAAGCGTAAGTTTATGAGAAAATTTAGATGGATGTTTGTTACTACGTCACGCAAAAACTACTAAACGGATTCGAATGAAATTTAGCACATAGATAGGTTAAAGTCTGAAATCAGACATAGGCTACTTTTTATCCACAACAACGCGGAAACTAGTTGCAGATAAAATCAAATGTTCTGTCTATGATCTTACCTATAACTTTCTAGAACGAAGGGTCCACTCTGCTAAAGGGCACAGTGTAGGTCAGACGGACAGACATGCTACAAGGGTTGCGAATTTTCCACGGAACCCTAAATATGAATATCAATCTAAAAAAAGTCCGAAGCCCGCTAAGCTACCTACAACTTGAAGATTTCGGGCTTGAAAATCATTCCTTCTTTCTTAGACAACAATGCATCAGTGCCTTTGGAAGTGTTTTTGATATGCATTCGTTTATTCTAGTATCCTCCTTTATACATTTGAAAGTTTGTATAGATGTTTAGATCCTTCATGCGCTTACCGTTGAACGTATTACGATGAATCTTAGTACACAGATAGGCCACATGTAATATTGAACATAGGACTCTTATTTAAAATTTTATTTTAAGTGCAAACGGGTACTCACGATTTGTTTACTATAGGAACTTCCTCTATTTATGTAGTAAAGTCACTCTATTTATGTAGCTCACTCTATTATGTCACAACATTTTGCCAATGGAGTCATTATTTTTGGAGTGAATTCACTTCATTTTAGTGAAGTGTGACTTCGGTAATGAAGTTACTAACAAGTTATCTCATCTGAAGCTACTAATTGGTCTTGTGGTAACGACCGCTTACTAATTGTGGTGATGTTAGTCACTCTCTTACGTTATTGGAAAACAATAGCAATAGTAATTATTCAACGTCCTTGTAGTTGATGACCTGACCTACCAAGACCGGAACAGATATTTAAAGAAGTAACCAAAAAGTGTTTGTGTGTGTAATTTATATATATATAATAAAATATAAATTTCATTTTATATTCCATTCGTTTTCATAGCATAATGAACTGCAAAAGTATAAGGCTAAATATATAAAGCGCCTGATGCTTTAAAACAGCAATGGACCCAAGTGTGCAAATGTGTGTTTAGGATTCATTATGCCGATGTTATTTAAGGCGCTTAAGCCTCATAAATTCTATCGTCCTGGCGATTGTTATTTATTTTATAATTCAGCTTAGCTTTCCTCAATATTTGCTCGCTTTGAATGAATGATAGATTCATGATAGCCAAAAAGAGCCCTGAAGGTATCATGTGGAATGAATGGATTAGAAAAATCAACTTAAAAGGTTATGATGTTTCATGTTTTTACCCATTTAAAAATATTTTAAATATCATAAGTAAAATAACCAATTGTAAAGGCGTTTGTGCCCGTGGTAGCTTGAGATAAATTAGACTGCATTTAATTTGAACGAGCGTCAGCCCCCGGCTTCGCCCGTGCGATGTGTTTAAAAGTAACTTACACATACATACATATGTATGTTATTCCAGTCTATATTCTATCTCTGTGCCAAATCTTTTTCAAATCCGTTCAGTTATTTTTGCGTGAAGGTCTAATAAACATCTACGGACCTGGAGCCTGTCCTCGCAAACTTTCGCATTTATAATATTAGTAGAATTAAGGATTTGAGACTTTTATTATAACATAATAAAATTTTGTTAAACTCGACCTAGTGACGTCAGTCTTGATGATGAACGATTTTTGATGGTATTGATTTCATGGATACATTTATTAATTAAAGTTTCATCCACTAGGCTTTAATACTTGTAGTTACATTGAGAGCCCAGTTTCGGACATACTATATTTTACAAAAAAAGCCAAAAATAAGGTTAACGAATATAATATAACATTAGACTTCGTTGTTTATCATTTAATTATATTTTTACAAGCTCATTTATAACAAAAAGTAATAAAGAAGTATGAAAAAAATAAATAAAACAAAGGCTTTTTACTTGTACAATTTTCGTTTTTCATTATATTAATTTGCATGGGTGTACCCAGCTTCCAACCCAGAGGGAGGGCTAAGAAAATTTAGGGGAGCTCCTAGTTTTTTTCTGGATTTAGGGCTTCATAAGTACATCTTATGTACCTTTTCGATAACGGTACTTATCCAGATTTCAGGAAAGGGCAGCCTCCCCCTCTGCCTCCTCCCCCTCGGTACGCCCAAGTAAATTAACATAATGCTTGCGTAAAACAGCGGGGAAATAAATAATTTGCCTGGAGTCATCTTTGCATTTTGCGCCATTAATGATAAGTTTTAGGCGAATTATAAAATATAAGTTTATATAATTATATTACATTTTCCTTATTTTATAATAGTGTTCATATACATATAACAATATAAATAAAGTTATCATATTGTTGATAATTCCAACGTTCGCAATTGACTTTGGCACTAGGCCGGTATTATAAGTTATTCGAAATATAAATATTTCATCGTTTATTATTATTAAACATGAAATAATATTGTGGAGTATATACGTAAAAACTAATTAATTTATTGCTTAGGTAATTAATATACAAAAATGAATGCGTAATGAAATAAATTAAGAACCTATTGTGATATCCTAGTGAAATATAATAAATCTTCAAAAAACGACATCTTGTGACGAAATGTATGTACATAACAAGCCAATTTTATTAGGTTTAAATAGCTTCAACCCACTGCTGAGCACGGGTCTCACCTCATACTGAGGAGGCCTAGAGCATACCTCGCCACGCTGCTCCTATCCGGATTGCTGGAGGGGTTAGTGGCCCACCCAAGTGCCATCAATTTTTGCCACTAGCGGTCACCCTACCTCCTGCCGACCGCTCACGTTGTTGCTAAGTTTTTGATCGGTTTAGATAAAAACTTAAGGTTTAAATTATAACTTAAAATTAGTAAATAGTATTTTATTAGAGTCATTCAGTGAGACTAGTGACAGTTTCAAGAGTAGTAAAAAGTAATTGTACCTTAATTATTACTTTATTAGTAAGTTTCTTGTACTTTTTAAATAAGGTTTATTGCTATACCCGTCGATACATAGTTTTTCGCATCAGTTCTTTTTGTTATTCGTCATACCCACTGTACTCAAACTATAGACAAATGAGTAGTACACATTTATGACTGACTTTTTTCAACACTCAGATTGGTTAATGGTTATTTAAATAGCTCCTTAGTACGGGATCTACAACAAAAACTATACTAATGACCGATATAAGTAACCATTAATTACACTGACTCTGTTAGACTTTTTCAAAGTCTAGGATAAGTTGAGGTGAATATGTGTCCTAAAGATCAAACCGCGGGGTACGAGCGAGGACTAGAAAAATGCCCACTCATCGAAATCGTCGTTTTAAGGATTATTACGAAAAATCGATTAAAGACATTCGTATGTTAGCTATAAAAAGGAATCTACAATATTTACTATAACCACCTAGATTTTGTTCTGTGATAAGCACGTATAATTAAGCTATTCATCGCTAGATGTCAGTCTACGCTCATTACCTTTTTCGAACGATGTGGGATGTGTTTCGAAGGATCATTATCTAAATTATTTTAGGAGTCATATGTCAATCATCATTTACTAATTACAATTTTCTGATAGAGCGTACAAATCAATAGCAGTAAATGACGATGGAATTATAAATGTAACAGAACAAAAACATAGCTTATTTTCACTATTATTCATTGTTCATCCGCTTCTATTGGCATAATAATATTGAAATTTTTGTATGATTCTTAAAATAAGCCCTTCCTCGCACGGATCGTCAGGAGACATTGGATTAGGGCATCCTTGCGATTTAAAACAGTCATAAGTAACTTCAGATTTATGGCAACACGTTAGAACAGCACCATCACACAAATTAGGTATTGAGTTCGTTGGCAATTGTGGTGCCGAAGGCAGTTGACTAGGAGCAGCCGCTGGAGAAAGTACCGGTCCTGAAAATTTTTTTACTTTATCATTCTTCGATTCTTGCTTGCTTCCGTGATCTACTGGTGGAGCAGTTCTACTTAGCGGCTTCTTCGGTTGAACAGGAACAAACGAAATGGATCTGGTTCCATCATCGTCGTCACCTTGCATCCTGTTAGTAAATGATGGCATTACTTCGGGAGGTGTGGGACTTGGTTCGGTAACCGTTACCTGGACTGTGGTATCGGCAGGTGGTTGTGGTGATGTTGGTGGTGTAATTGTAGGTTGCGTGGGGCGTGCGGTAGGTCCTTGTGTTACACTGTTATCTGGTGCTTCAACGGTGTTGCAGGCACAATTGTCTCGTGGGTAGTAATAAAATGGTATAAACGTTGGTACAGGATAGGGTGCAAAAGGCTGAGATGCTTGCCGTCTTGTGTTGCTTAGTATTATTTGTACACGTCTCAGAATCTGTAACATGAGGTCTTGTGTACCCGGTACACTTGTGTATTGTGAATCGTCTCGTTTTTGAAAATTGTAATTAAAAGATCCAAAGCGTGGGATTTCAAAGTCAAAATAATCGTAGAACCTTTTTTGTCGCTGGCCCTGGAGATTTACGTCTTCGCTGGTTGTAGCTTCTGATACTCTGTATAGTTCACTATTTAATTTCGGATCAGCTTGGTCGTTTTGAGGATTTTCTACGGTCTTTAAGGTGTCTTCAGAATTTGGAGCAGCAGTGATAATACATGCTCGTAGCGCCAACGTGACGAAGAGAATGATGAAAAGTTTTGCCATCTGAAAAAAAGAAATAAATTATTGGGTTATTTAATCAATAGATACAGCTTCTTTAGCGATTTATTTACGAGTATTACTGTTTATACTTTTATTTTTAATGAAAATATCAACAAATGACGACATTCTTGAAATAGATAGAAGAAATAACTCTGAAGCCATGAACTGAAATATAAGTCGTTTGGTGACTTTCTCAAGACAGTTGGTAGTTGGCCAGGGGAATGTCACGAAAAGATAATGATACTAAAAGACAATTAACTAAATTACATAATAATAATGTTTCACCTAATTTTGGTGAACCAAAGGAGTGTGATGGGGTTTGTTATTGGCCTCATTGGTACGGTCTGGTTGGTACTTTGCAGTAAACCTTAATGGAAGAAAATTTAAATATACTGCAGTTATACATTGTAAGATGAGATCCGAGCCAAGGGTATGGGGGCAAAGCTCAGATATGGCTTGCAATGATGTTAAATAAATCCTTAACGAGAAACGTCGCATTTTTTCTGTTACAACGTAAATATTTTGAAGGCATCGGGTAAACAACTTCTCACACAGCACACGATCGGTAACTAAGGTGGAATTATATTACAAGGTTTTTCGAAAAGTTTTCAATGTTCTGTTTTTGTTACTTATTATAATTGAATGCTTGATTACAATCCCACCTGATTGTAAGTGGTGATGTAGACTAGATGGTAAAGGGCAATAACTTAGAAGACCTATTCACTCTTGCCTTGAAGACATCTTCATTTTATTTACCTGTTGTACGGGTTAATTAAGTGGTGACAGCCTAGTGGTTAAGAATTCGACCTCCAACTCGGTGGTTCCGGGTTCGAATCCCAGGGCGCACACTTCTGACTATTTGGAGTTATGTGCGTTTTAAGCAATTAAATGTCACTCGATATAACGGTGAAGGAAAACATCGTGAGGAAACCTGCATGCCGGGGAGTTTGCAAGACTGAAGTGCGTGTGAAGTCTACCAATCCGCACTTGGCCAGCGTGGTGGACTGTGGCCTTAACCTTCTCATTCAGAGAAGAAACCCGTGCTCAATAGTGGGCCGTGATAGGCTAAACTGATGATGATGAGGTGTTACTCAGGACGTAGGAAATGCGGGTGTATTAGCATGAATGTAAGTTTGTTACATTTGATTTTGTCTTATAAAAAGCATTAAAATGTTTAAGGTTCTTTTAATACAAATATATTGCGTTTTTGACTTGCGTAGCTGAAATATCAAGTGACGATAATCGGAATCAAGCTTGAGGAAAAAACCGACACTTCGTACGAACATTCTAGACCTAACATTGGCCGGTCTCACCGCAGTTACAAGATAAATTTAATTATTCAGTAATAATTTGCCATATAATTAATAATTTATGTTAAAACTTAATTAACTTTAACTTAACAAGACAAAAACCTGAATCACGCTATCGGAGTTTTCAGAGTTGTTAGCATATACAAGTTCCGATCACAACTGTCGAAGCTCAGCCACTCCCCAGGCATCACACCTCGCCTGGCGGGAAATCTCCCCTTTGCTAAGTTTATATCACCGAATAACATTTGGTTTATTTTTTATTCCGAATAATTCCCTGGTTTCCTTACAGGAAGAAATTTTGTATGCGAATTTTCTTAAATTGAATTGAATCAGATTGAAATTTGTAACAATCATTCCTTATTTATATTAATGAAATACGTGTTTCTCAGTTTTTTTATACATTTTGTATAGAAAAGAAAAAAAGGCAAAATAATGTGTATATTTTGAAAATTTCCATACAAGCTCCTGAGTAATACGTGTACGCTTGTACATGTATGCTTACCTTGAATTTGAAATGTATGTATATATTCTTAATATAAAACCTTCAAAATAAATACAGCGTTTCTTTAATTTTATTCTATAAGAGATAGAAGCAGGCGATGAAAATTAATACGAAAATACTTCTTAGTATGCAATGTTTATGTTTGGAATTACTTTAAATCTCGAAAAATACTTAACACTTAGGATACTTTTATCCCTTATAATTAATTATTTTATACCGGGGTTCCCTTGGGATACGGGAAGAAAGTTTGTATGGGGTTTTTTGTTCCATCGGTAATAAAACAATACATTTGTGTAAGCGAAGCTGCGGATATAGCTAGTGTTAAAATAATGGGCAAATGGCTTTAGTGAAATGTTAAGAAATTTCGAAAGCTTCCAGACGAGACGCATATATGTACATATTTTGTAATTGGCCTTGGCAGATTTAACAATTAACTAATTATCTTCAAATGTGAAGGTTTTCACATCGTTTCTTTAGATTAACACTAATCTCTTGGCATAATTTGATATTAGGGTACTAATTTTTTACAATTTACTAAGGTTTTTTCGTGTACGAAAATTACGGAAGTTTTAGTATCCAAAATTGCGTCAGTATTGCCGCAAGTTTTTGTTTGTTCCTTTTTATGATAGCCCAGGCCTATGTCGATAGTAAGTTATCAAGGGTGGATCCAGTGGGGTCATAGGAGTCACGACCCACCTGGGCTGATGTAAATCATGTACTGATATTATAATTTTTATTTTAAGTATCTTTTGCAAAATTGGCAGAAAAGTGGTTGTCTTTTGTAGATATTAGGTGGCAAAATATACTGGATAGAAGAGTGAAACTTTTCGAATGTACACTTTCCATATACGACGACGTCATCCCGTAAATGGTATTTTTAAAGTAAGGTTTTAAAGTAATTTCGAGGCTCCAACAGTGGTATTAAATCAAAATTTTAATTTTGGAAAAAAATACGAGTCTCCCGCTAGTTTTGATTATATTGTGGTGTGATAAAATGTCATTATATCGTATATCATATGGTATTTTTCTCTTCTTCAAATTACCAGTATCCGACCAATGCAACTAGTTCCTAGACCTAGAATTGTTGTGTTGTGGTGGTATATTAATTGAGCTCCCGAGCACGGAAGCCTTTATAAAATTTTGGCACTAGCGGGCTTACCGGACCTACAGCCCACACCCGCTGTTGCTGAATTTTTAACAAAGTCCAAAAGGCGGAGTTCCGAGTTCGTCTACAAGTTTTCTTTTATTGTTCTTACGTCATAACTTTTTACTAAGTGACGATTATTTTTATATCAAAAAAAAAATAGTTGTGTCACGTAGTTTTATGTAATATTAAATGACATCTGACGAATCGTTTTTAAATAACCTCGAATAATGCGTATTTAATTGGCTCCCACTATGTTGACAATGTTATTCTCATTTTCGGGTTTTAGAGATTTATTTATGAATACCTACTAAGTACGACTAAACAAATAAAATTTCATAACTGTATTGTTGAGTGTTGAGGAGTTCCCTTAGTTGGACTTAGTATCAGGTCATACTTATCATAAAAAGGCATTGTCTTCAGGACGGAAGGTATATGCAAAATTTTAGCTCGTTAGTGTAAAAGGTCGTAGGTCTAATTAAGCTTGCAAGATTTGATTCCGAACACTTAACAAATAAATATACTAACATAACAATATATGTACAAACATACACTGAAAGTTAAATGAAAGCTGGTAAAAAGCATATAATTTTGTTGTTTTACAATCAAAACTAGCCACCGGGCAAACACTACAAGGTGTTTTATTAAAAGCTTTGAACTTATAATTACTTGGTAGTTTTAAATTTTAAAAGTTGTTTAATTAGTTACGTAGTATTAATGCTTACCTCCGTTTTATGCCCGCCGTAACCTACGTTATTAGAATTTTTCGATACTCATAATATTGAACGCATTAATATGCAAGTCGTCACGATCAAATTCTGACCATGACATACACTGATCTTAAAAATTCAAATACCTTTTGTTTGTAGCCTAATTATATTCCGATGTAATAGCTATTGTTCTGACTAAATTTCATGTGGCTTGTTATACCCGAGTGAATGGTCTGATCGTGCAAGACAAGTAGTTACAAAATATACGTTCATTTTGATATTTTAGGTATTGTTGTCTGTTGTCTGCAATCGATATTTTAGTATCGATGTTTTTCGTGTTTCGATATTTTTGTGCCTACCTATTGGGTACCTTGTAACTATTGGGTGTGTACCTATTGGGGTGCTAGATACGGATTTGCTTGGTATTTTATCTGTTTTTCTGGCGCGTGCGGGTTTATTGATTCCATGCAGGCAGGTAACACGTAAGTGACACCTCAGCATGGTGTTGCTAATAAATGGACGACTGTAATCACGTGATTACAGTCGTCCAATATCCATAATTACGTAATTATCATCATATGACAGGTAGACAGACTTTTTGCTAATTCTTGAGTTAGTACTATATGGATTTCGAGAAATATAATTAACGAAATTAATTTTATATTGTAAATAATCATACTGATAAATTAAAGATATTTCCTAGTTAAAATCACAATTAATTGTCTGTTATTTTTTATTTGATTATTATATAAGTTTTTTTTTTTCGTACGTATAATACACTATAAGAGCAGAGAATATTTTTATTATAATTTAATAGCGATCTGTACGTTGGAGCGATCATTATTTAAAAAATATTATCAAATATTTCACAATTTATACCAGGAATTAAAAATGAAATCATTCTTAATTTTATTCGGTTTTGTGGCGGTCGCTTCTTCTATAGAACAGGTGAGTAAAAAACATTTTTCAATTGAAAAATCTGGGAATTTTTAATATTTATTTGTTAAATATTAATCAAAAATGTAATATTATTTTTTAATTTGTGTAATTTACTACACAGGGTTACTGGTAATTCGACCTTTTCCTGCTAAAGGTTGTAGAGCAAGTCATTTGCGATGGATTTGAAAAAATATTATATTATCCGAAAATTAACCATTTTCGAGAAACATATTTTGAATTTCCTATTTTTTGGTGAAAACTACACATAGACTTTAGACCCGAATGATAAAAAAGTATCCAAACCATAATTATTTTTTTATTCCCCTAATTAGTGGACATACATCCAGGTCATAAATTCAGCGTAAATGAATATAGAATACAAAAATAGAATAAAAATAGGAGCTTCAAATATAAAAAAAAATTGATTTCCTTCACGTATTTCGTCACAAATTGTAAAATTACTAAAAAAAATACTAGTAATCATTTTATGCAAATTATCAAAAAAACTTCCTAGCTATCAACAAGATATAAAACTTTATGATAAGTCATAAATCACCAAAATAATAAGGTAATAAAAATTACCAGGTATTCTCAACTCTAAGAATAGATATTGTAAATAAGGTGATTATTCTAAAGTATGAAGAGTTTTAATGAAATAAATGAATATGTATCGTTAAATTAACTTTTATTAATTTGTTTTACAATTGGTTTCCAAAATGGTTACCCCTATTCCTGATACAAGGACGTATTCTTTTTCTAAGATTACTTTTCACTATTACGCTTGTTAAAGTATTTCTTATTTCCTCTGCCGCATTAATTATTCTTTTTCTTAGATCCTCCATGTTTGGAATAGGAGTGACATCGTATACTAAAGTTTTCATATGACTCCAAATGTAAAAGTCCGTTGAGGTTAAGTCTGGGCTTCTTGCCGGCCACGCAATGGGTCCTCCTCTGCCAATCCAACGGTTGTAGAAATTGGTAACCAGCCATTCCCGCCTATTATGTCTGAAATGTGCGGGACAACCGTTATTCTGGTCATATTACGCTTTCTGTCTAGAGGTACATCTTCTAGGAGCCCAAACATTTCTTCTCTTAGAAATTCTCATATGATTCCGCATTGAGATTGTTTGATAGAAAATATGGCCCATCGGCCTTATGGTAATTCGTTATACCGTCTTTGTCAAATGTACACTCATCTGTCCACAAAATTTTGTCCATCTGTCCACGACATTTGGCAGAAATCCATTCTTCTCACAGGATCCCCTTCTTCAATGACCTGTACAAGTATGTGGTGATATGGGTATCTTCCCTCGCGTTGCATGGTAAACCCCACTTTCCACTGTGTCATGTCGAGCCTTCGTGCAACAATATTTGTAGAAGTGCTGGGATTTTCCTTAAAAAGGCGTATTACTTCTTCCTCATACTCCGCCGTGGTCTGCCAGCATCACTTTGTCGTCTTTGAACTCTACCAGTCTCCTAAACACGCCGATATACTCCCCTGAACACAGAAACGTCCGGTTCACGGCGTTGAGGGTATCGAGCCAGATATTCACGACGAGCAGCAGCAGAGTCTCCGTCGAAATATCCATAGCGATAAAACATATCGGCATATTATTCGTTCGTAAAAGCCATAACTAACGCCAATTCGTCGGGTAAACAATCAGTCAGAGTCCAGTACACGAGCCGAGTCACAAACAGAAAGCAGTATACGGTACTCCAGTAAAAAGCCAAGATGAAAAGATTTATCGAAAGAAAAGTGGTAACATCTGAACAGTACGAAATGCACGAGCAGACTAATCAGTAACTAATGAATCTCTTTCAAGAAAAAATTACAAATAACTCATTATCTACAGCCCTTCATAGCATTGATAAAGCCGCAACACAGGTAGCCACTTTTCTTTATCATATTGTAAGAGAGATTTATGACTTATCATAAAATTTTATACCTTCTTGAATACCTAGAAAGTTGCAGATACTTTTCTGATAATTTGCACATAATTATCACTAGTATTTTTTTGAGTAATCTTCCATTTTGTGACGAAATACGTGAAGGCAATCGATATTTTCTGTGATGTTTGAAGATTCTATTTACAAGCATATTGAGCTACGCTGAATTTATGACCTGGATATTAAGTACCAGTATGTCCACTAATTAGGGGAAAAATAAAAAAATATCGCTAGGATACTTTTTTTTTTATTGGGTTTAAAGTTGTTTATCTGTAGTTTTTACCAAAAAAATAGGAAATTAAAAATATCTCGAAAAAAGTTAATTTTCGGATAGGGTATTATTCCATCGCAAATGACCTGCCCTAAAGCCCTTTAGCAGGAAAAGGTCAAATTAACAGTAACCATGTATAATTTCGGTTAATTTTTTTTAGTATTTCATGTAATCACTTTAATATTTGTATACCACTTAGTTGTAAGATAGTAGAAATCTTCTCATGTTTTTGTTTCCTATCTACCATACATTACAAACAAAAGATTTCAATTTGAATGAGTCCTATGGCACAGTTGTTAGAGACTCTATACAGAAACTCAGCATTGATTCTCATTAGATATATTTTATGCAATTCCCTTCGGTACAATTAGGTATAACTTAATCCTGTAGGCTGCTTCGAATTAACATTTTTTTTTCATTTTAACAAAACAAAAATTAATCCAAGTTTGTTGTCCGTCAAATTAAAACACATTTACATAGTATCAGGTTGTTTTTTATGTTCAAAATATTTTTCCTGTAGATACAGCGACTTTTATAGATTTATTATAATCATAGTTTATTTCAGATAAATCACTGAAAATTTAAATACAATTAACATATAAGACATTCCTCAAAAGTTCCTAAAAATATACATATATTGTTCCGATATTTACAAAGATACTGCTAAGATGATATGAAATGAAAACTATTTATCCCGTCTATGAAACTAACAGCTCACTTAACGAAAGTCTAAACTAACAATACGAAAGCCTACATCAATCATAAAATTGACAACGAAAGAATATAAAATATTAATAATAAAAAAGTGCTACATTGGTTACTACGTACGAGGCGGTAGTGGTACGAAAGCTTAGAATATGTAATGGACGTCTTTCGAGTCAAGAGTATTTCGAAAATCTTTATGGGTAGGCGTTATGAAAAGGGCTTCGCTTCTGAAGAACCAGTTACTAGGAAAAACGTAGTTATTGTGACATAACTATAACAGTCAGACATATGGTGCCGAAGACTTATTTGTAGATAGTGACGTCCTCTATAAAACTGCAGTACATCACTTTGCTCTATGGTTTCAGCAGTGTTCGCAATATAAGGATTTTTTTTCACACGTTGTGTTACATTATAGAAGTTTTTATACGAACCTCTAACGTTTTTTTAATATTTTATAGCCTAGTTCTATCAGGAATTATGTAGGATTCTAATGGTGAATTGAATTGTTCAAATGGGCCCAGTAGTATCAGGCGCCTCTTTCATCTTTATAATATTAGTGTAGACTAGAAATAGATATTAATTATTTTAGTTGACTCAGTATACTAAGCAGCCGTAATGACCACTTTATTTTGCAGGGAAAATTTAAAGTACCACAGGAAAAGCTACAAGATTTGATAAAAGTAGGATTGACATGTGCCGCAGAACATAATGTCGACCCGGAAATGTTTAAAAAAATCCCAGACGGTACAATCCCAAACGATGAAGCCCATAAAAAATATATGTTGTGCATTTTTCAAAAGCGTGCTATAGTTGATGAAGAAGGCCATGTTATTATTGACAGAATAGCCAGTTATTTAGGAGATCACCCACTTGTGGACAAATTCAAAGAAGCAGTTGGAAAATGCAATTCAGTCACCAAAGAGAATGCCGTTGAAACATTCGCGGGAATATACCGTTGTTATCTTGAAACCTCTCCTGTACTATTCGATATTTAAATAAAAAAAATATCAATAAAAGGATTTTTGGATGTTTGTCTTTCCTTTACGTGCGAATCCGTTCCGATTAAGATGAAGATTAGATTTCCCTGGGTTGATGTGCGACGCGTGTGTGACGAATTAAGACACTCAGCGCACAGATAGACCACATTTAGGTTATGAACATAAAATAGATTTTATCCCAGTTGTATCTGCTATATTAATTATTATGTAAATAGGTGAAAATTTTATTTATCGTTAATTATAACCAATTAATTATAACTAAACAAATATTAATATTGGTCAGTTCGCAGATTTTACGATAACTCACACAATGATCTTGTATACAATTAGTAATATTACAAAGAGACACTCACACATTTTATTTATTTGTTTAGATAAGGATATTTGAATTAAGTATCTAAATATGTAATTAATTAAAAATTATGACATATTATCATAAAGTTTACATTTACATACATTATTTCCATTAATATTACAAGCTTTTATTTGACTTGCTGTGTATGTTTGTATATTAGTATGTTAGTATATTTGTTACGGATCAAATCTTACAGGCTTAATTAGGCCCA
>DWJZ01003420.1:0-17107 GCA_018249125.1 Asbolis capucinus
CGACTGCTACTAATATTAAACGCGAAAGTTTGTAAGTATGGATGGATGTATATTTGTTAGTCTTTCTCGGAAAACTACTTGACGGATTTGGATGAAACTTTGCAGTATATAGGTTATCAAAATAACATTACACAATTTGTAATGTTATTTTGGTCATAATGTAACGATATATGTCAATTAGTCGGAAAACTGCCCTCTGCCTCTTGGCGTACACTGCCTAAACCATTAGAATTACACAAAGATGATGTACCGTAGGATTGTTTGTCTCGAGTAGTTGTAAATAAAAGTCCGCGACAGCATATATCTACCTTTTATGTGGAAGCCACTATGACCAAAATTGTGAACCATAAATATAATTAAATCGGATACTATTTTATAATGGACATTTTGTTATATAGGAATATTTATAGGAACGGACCGGAATGAAATTATGAATGAAGCCGCCAGCGGACCCTAGTACTAAATACATTTACATAAGTTGCTAATATTATATATCAATGTATAGAACCCATTGAATAATATTAATTGAATAATAATGAATGGAATTCATTAATTTAATAATATACCGATATTCTTGCCGCAGTTTTGTCGTGACCATGACCCATATAACTGGAGCGAAGTATCGATGTAGTATTCAGATCGTGACCGTGAGTACCCGTATAAATATTTACATAAATTATTTTGAGGTTTATCAAAGGACTAGAAACTACGCTCGCTTCACTACCAGTTACCAGAATAGTAGTTATTGTTACGTAACTGTAACAGTTAGACACATGGTATCGCGGACTTATTTTTAAATATCTATGTATGTATATCTTTTATAAAGTTGCAAACTTTTCTCTATTCTCAATAAAAATTTCCGCAGCGTACGCGATATAAGGATTTTTCTTTGTATATTGTTATACAAAGTCATACGTTGAGTTACATTACCGAAGTTTCCACACGGATCCCTAACGTTTTTGAAAATATTTTATAGCCTATATTCATCCCGGATAATATAGATTTATAATGGCAAAATAATTTTTCAAATCGGCCCAATAATTTCGTTTATAACATTAGTATTAGACTCGAATCAGCGTGATCAAAAACTTGGCCCTTTCTATTAACATCACCTTAAGATATAATAACAATTTAGTTTCACATTCCTCCAACGTCCTTAACGTATATTTAGCGACATTTACCTTGAACGGATTGTTAACAAAAACCTTTTCGAATATCCTAACACGCAAATCGCATTCAGGCTACGTTCCCGCGGCAAATATTATACAAAAAAATCTAGGTTTCGCATAGGTGAATAGCTTTGAATATAATTTTGGGCGAGCATGTGGAAAGGTGAATGAAACATTTTTGTAAATTGGTTGAGATAAACATTGAGATCGCTTGTTAGGGTTAATGAAAACAAACTAGTCGACCAACTCGAAATATGCACCATTTAGTCACATCCTCATTTCGCCTACGTAAGGTGCAGCGATCTTTTGTGGGGCTTGGTGTAAAACTTTACAACAAAGTGCCACTTATCTAACGAAATATTTAAAAAGCAAATTAAATCCCGACTCATAGAAAAGGGGTATTATAGGATCAATTAATATATTAATGACAAGGATGCGTATTATTTCCGTAATACGTATGCGCAACCGGTTTCACTCAAGTTTGTTCTTTGTAATCATTTTGTATTATTATTTTATGTATGATTGAAGAGATGTGCTGAGGATTTTCTTTCGCAGTTTCTTCTCATTATTATTTCCGAAACAATGGTAGATTTAAAAAAAAATACGTTCATAAGAGTTCTGTAAATACCTACATGAAATAAATGACTTTCATGTACCGCTGGAGTCTTTAACATACATATACATATGTATAAACAACCCTATTAATAGTTATGACCCGAGATAGTGGCGTAGTTTAGAGTGTGACAAAGTCATTGGATTGGGCCCCAAGAAAATCGACACGTTGTAATTAAATTTTAATAAATCGCGGAAATGGTTTCCAACATATTGTGTCCATTTTACGTAAATATTAAATTTTCGAAAGCGTATTTATAATACCTTAGCTGTACCCTGCGCGCGTTGCTACGAATTAACTCATCAACATTGTATCCGAACGATATTATTTTGATTATATCTAATATTTCCAGAGAATTCTGAACAAAGTTGCCAAAGACATCATTCCCGTCCCTGTCGGACCGGGGGCCGGTGGCATTTCACCACACATGCTACTCTTACGCCACTGCCTAAGAACAAAATATGTAAATATCTGCCCCGGGTACTCATTCCGCGACATTAGTTCGCAACCAAGATCGCGCTAAGCATAGCAAGAGCTAAGATATTTTCATAGAAAATATTCACTATTTAATGTTTACACCGCATTCCACACTACAACAGCGTGGTGGAGTTGCTCTCGGCCTCCTCAGGAACGTGGAGAGACCCGGCCCGTTAATAGAAGCCAAGTTATTGTTTGACAACAAATCCTCGTGTCGTGAAACATGGTGACGATTTCTAAGATGTTGGGCGTATTATTTCAATAAATACCCATTTACTCTCATAGTCATAGACAAAGCGGGTGTTCATTCGTGGATGATCCGCTAATGAGTACGTGTTAATGAGTCATTAACGAGTCATTAATGGGTCGTTATTATGATGTAAACTCCATGTGACATTGACAAAATATATCTAGGAAAAATGTGAAGTGTATTTTTTACTGTTTAGTTAATATTTATATCAAGAATTTAACGGTCACATTAACATTGAACGGTCGCTAATTGTGTGTACTATAGGTTACTGTTAGGTACCAACTGATAATTTTTGTCAGAAAAAAAGTTGGGCTTTTCATCCAAAAAATGACTCACAAAATATTCCTTCATGGTAAGCATGTGAAAAAAATGTACCGACGATCCCGAACTATAAATAAAACATGAAACTTAATTGAAGTTAATTTTAAAGTGCAAGGAGGGTACTAAGAAATAATTTTTAAAATTACGTTTCGTCGTTTAAAACAGTAAAACAAGGGTCAAAGTTAGTAATGGTAATTTTAGCCGAAACAGTACGTAGCTAGAATTAGTTAGTTTTTAATAAATTTGTAGATTTTATTGACCCAGAGCAAATGCATAGCATAAGGTAGGGGACGTGCAGAAACAGGAAACTTTGTAAAGTTGATCCTTTTGTACATTTTGCCGCTCGTTCTTTATACTTTTATTAATAGAGGTTCAGTAAAGGAACATATTTTCATATTTCTTCCCTGTAAGATCAATATTTTTGCTAAAAATCACATCAGATAATTATTTTATACAGGTTGTCCTATGTTTCACGACACAAAACAAGATAGAATGCGGTCGACGTACGAGTTGTTGTAAAATGCTTACCTTGTCTTAAAATATAGTCCCAAAATAGTAAATGCCGTAGTTTTCGACTGTTTGCAAATTATCATTGCTGCATCATCAATGAATGTTTAAGAAACAGAGACATCCCGGACAACAGAAAGTGTTAATTTGTGTAAGTTTAATATTTCTACAAAAAATACATCAGATAATTATTTTGCACAGGTTGTCCCATAAATTTTACGACACAAAATAAGATAAAATGAGGTTGACGTTGTCAAATGCCAATCATGCCATAAAAGTCCCAGAATAGTAAATGTTACAGTTTTCGTCCGTGCTTTTTAATTTTTTTTTAATCAATCTATCATTGCTACAGCATTCGTTAATGCTTAAGAAATATCGAATCTCGATTGTAGGAGCATGTTTTCTTTGTCACAAAACTTCTATGCGTGTCGAAGCGTGTATAAAACATCCTGTATGTCTCAACGTTAACGTCAACATGAAATTTATAAAGCGAAAAGATTTTATTTCCTATTCGCGCTTACTGAGCCAATATTTATAGCTGCTCTACGTCGTTCTCTCTCTGTTTTATGTAACCATTCCGTGTAATCCATTCGACATGTGTTAATACGATTATCGAAAGACACGCTCTGTTGTCAGTTTAATACCTTGGTTCCCATATTTTTCCTTATTTAAACTTAAAAAGTGTTTAACAGTCTGCAGACTAGTAATGTACAACTTTTGGTACCGCCTTGCATATTGCCTACGTGAGATGCAGTGACCTTTTCTGGGGCTCGGTGCACGTTTATAATACCACAGCCCATTAATGAGTTCTCTGTGGAAATCCTACGAATATAATAAAAACAATAATTTGTGTGGATGGCTGGATGGATAGATAGATGGATGGATGGATGGCCATCATCCACGTTTGTTACTCTTTCACGCAAAAACTACTGAACCGAACTGGATGAAAAAAGCCTTTTGTAGTTTTTGTCAAAGAATCTACCACGCAAGCGAAGCCACGGGAGGAAATTATTACTTTGGAATCCAGAAAGACTACTGAAACTAGTAGTTTCAAAAATGTCGTGATTACTCATCCAATTTTTTCCTATATCACGAGAGCGCTGAAGTAAAGTTTGATGAAATCCTAAAAAAATATGTAAAGAATAAACCCTTTTATGAAAATCCGTATCTTTAGTCCATTTGCTCAAATCTCGATACAAAAAATTTACTTGAATCTTGAAAGCTGAAATAATATAAAATACTTTTGGCGTACTTTTACTTAACCACCTACACTAAAATCTCAAAAGACAAAATTAACATAAGATCACAGGTTTTAACTTCAGATAAACCATGTTTTCTCATACTTGAATAGTTTTTATTTTGTTAATATAACGGTGAACAAGTTTAACAGTTCTGTTATGATTTTTTGCTCTTGCTAACATTTTTTGCGTTTGTAATGCCCGCCCTACACTTTGTCAACCCGCTAGCGAACGAATGGGATACAGAGGTAAATCATTGCGAATCTTATTAATGGTTTGAATGTTGAATGAATCATGTTTTTTTATGAATGTTTAACAAAAATATATCTACACAATCTGATTATTAAACGCTAAACTAATTGCTTAGATTTAGATGGATTGTGGTCCAACTCACAGATAAAAAAAGTAAAAAAAACATCCTTTATTGTTGTTGTTTTAACTTCATATTAAAGTAATACGGAACACCGAACACTTATCATAGTATTTCGAAAAATTATAACCTGCTTTTAACAATTTTATTAAACATTTAAATTAATAAAAGTAAGTCCATTGACATATCTTTATATCTTTGGACACGGCCATCTGATTCCAAACTAAGCTTTAGATTGTGCTGTGGTGATTATACAACTAATAAACGTACATATATATTTTTTAAAAACATAATCACAGAGAACTTTGACCTGACCTGACTAGAGAAATTGGATATACATACGTTTAGCTATTGGCTTATCCCGAACATTTTTGTAATTAGAATTAGTGTCTGAACTGTATGGTTAAAAGAATATATTCAGTGCGGCTTTCCTTGGGCACATGAGAATTTATTCCAAAACAATATGGACAAAGTTATTAAGTATGACAACGAAATAAAAACTACTTGTAATGTTATCAGTGAAACAGGTACCACAAGATCCCATTATAAATTAATTATTAATGGAAAAAAATCGCTTCCTCCAACGAACGCTTTTAGGGATGTTTTACAAAATATACCAGTCTCTTTGACTAGTCTTTGAAGAAGTTTTCTTGGAAAATACAGTGTTCCTTTTTATAATATTATAGTAACAAATATCATTGGTGTAAGTTTTAATAAAAAAAAATCAAAGTTAAATCTTGTCTTAGATAATTCAAAACGCAATATGTTAAGACTTATAAAGAAAGGATATTATAATGTAAAAAATAATCCAACATGCTTCATTAATAGACAAGGATGCTTGAAAATAAATGACATTCACAGCCGGCAGTTCGAAAAATTCTGTTGATATATTTTTCAAAAGATATTCTGAAAAACTTCGTTCAACCTTATTCCAATTTCCCAAACACGACAAAAACATTCTCTGCTTTGCAGGTCTGTCTGAACAAACTCTTGGCAGCTTCTAGTTCATGGACACAGACTAATCAGAGCGTCACCATTAAATCCACGTCAAATTAATGTTCACGGGTTAGATCTTGTTAATTTATTTCACGCCGTGAATGTAGCAACACCTTAACAAAAACACAACAAGCCGGTAGATCACGGAATGAGATTAGTTCTGAGAGAATTTTTTTTATTATAATGTTTCGTTCATTATAAATGGGGACATTGACCAATACTTTTTATTGAACAATAAGTAAACTTAACTGTCTACCTTCCGTGCTTAGAGTCGTTAATAGTAAAAACACTCCTTAATACATAATTCGGATAGACTCTACGATCGTGTGTAAATGGCTTCTTTGTGCAACAAATGTTTTTTTTATTTCAGATATTCATGAGCAGCAGTGACCATCATCAGTTGGATCTTATCGATTCGTCTTTCGAAGGTAAGTGCATAAAAAATATCTTAATTCTAAATCAAGGGTCATTATCATTTCATTACTGAATTTATAAATTCGAAAGACTTCATACCTGTCTGTTACACTTTTGCACCTAAACCAGTGAAACGATTTTGATAAAAATTGGTACAGTGATAGATTAGAATGTGCGAACGAACCTGGCTACCGTTTATGCAAAAGAAATGTGTAGCGGTTGAAATAACGAACAAATCATCATCGTGAAAAATAACACCACGAAACTTTGTTTTTGTGGACTTGATAAGAAATATATAAGTATGCGTTCTCTTGGTTTCTTGAAATTTCGAATTATGTGGGCATGAAAATATCCCAGTGGACGTAGTAACAAAGACATACATACATAATACCTATAATTTTCTTTTAATACCAGACGCTTGACACAAGTATTTGTTTAATACCAAATGATTTTTTGCTTTTTTTTCTTTCTTTGACATTAAGAACTTGTTCATGAATATTAGGATTTAAACCGAAACATGTTATTTCAATTGCAAAAATACCATTTAGCTTTGAAGGTAGAAATGTATTACAAATATAACGAATCACTGTTTCGCTTTGGGAAAAATTGAGCTTAAAATTGAAATTTACTTTCTTTCAATTCTTTTCTTCCCAAACTTGGTCTAAGAAAAATCTTTTCTATTTTTCAGGTTGATATATGTATATTTTCAGGTTAACATAATATATGTACTTATGTCAATCCGTCAGTCAGATTTCATTATGTTGAATTTGGTTCAGTCGTGTTTGAATTTATCCGTTATTGAAAAATATATTTTTTGATAAGAGGCTTCTATATTATAATAATGTTGTGATTACATATTACATACAAAATTTTAATAAAATCAGCTTAATTTAATTAAGTTTCACCGCCTAGGGGTTCCGTATCAGCGTATAATATTTACTTAGAAAATGTTTTCTTAATATGTTACAATACAACACTAATTAATTCTTTATTATTTTTGTAATTTATCTCATATCTTGAAATGTTTTTTAAGTACTTTATTAAAGTTAATAAAAGGCCTTCTGGCAGAGGGACAGACAGTAATTTTTAGGATAGTAAACCATAAGATAAATCCTAATTAAATGATGTTTATTATGCGTACTGCGAAGGATTAGAATAACTTGCCTGTGTCGGTGTTCCCGCCCACGTATAAGAAGAGAAGACTGAATAGGTATTTACTAAGTTAGTGCGCCCAACACCACAGACATCATCGCCACTTTCCATTAGTAGGGATCGATGTTAAGCATTAACTTTTAATTAAAAAAATCATGTTTTGAATTTCACTTACGTATAGTAACACTTAATAATTTCTCCAAACTATATTCTATCTGTATGACAAATTTCATTGAAATTCCTTCAGTAGGTTTTGAGGGAAGGAGTAAAAAACATTCATCCTAACAAACTTACACATTAGTAATATAAGTAACACATTCTAAATTATTCCGTTCAGAATCCGACGTAGAAAAAAATTCTCAACAATTACTAACTTAAGCGAACTTTGTGCAAACTTCGCTAACTTACAAAGGAATAAACTGTTAACAACATCAAAGACTTAATCAAAACTTCTTGTGCTATTTTACTTATATTCTATATACTAAAAGCAAACAGATTGCATTTACTCATTAGTTCAGTATATTAACGACATGGATGTCGAGTGTTCGCCGGCAGGCGCCAGTTGTATCATTGCTCTGTGGCGTCATGTAGTTCTCTGTGCATGTTGAATCTGTGTTCTGTTTCGGCGCGCATTGCAAAATATTTTCACTAAATGTACTAAATAAGTTTTTTTTATATTCAATAAATGAGTACTTGTCCACAATCCCGCAATTGTAATGACCATAATATACTCATAAAAGTTTTGCTGGATTTTTCATTATTATTTAGGTACACATTATTGCGGCACGATATGTCCTCGAACACACATTTTTCTCGTCTACTCCATTGTGATGTGAAGTCTCATTTGATAGGTCTTTTAAATACGTTAAGTACCAAAAAAGGTTTTTCGGTCTTCTAATCCGTTTTCTAGACCTTAAAAGTGATAATTTTCATTAATGTCATGTCAAAAAAAATCATAACAGTGTGTTTTTTCGTAGGCAGTAGGTCCTCAAGGGGTGTGTGATAATTGAATGTAGAAGGAAGGGCAACTAAGCCTGATCTTAGTCATTTTCACCCTTGTACACGGTACCCCAAAACATATACATCCTTATACACGGAACCCCAAAAAATATCCATCCTTTTACACGGAATCCGACAACATATCCATCCTTGTACACGGAATCCCAAAACATATCCATCCTTACACGCGGAACTACAAAACAAATCCATCCTCGTGCACGGAACCCTAAACATACTGACATCTTTTTCACGCATTTTTTTCCACGATTAGCAACGCTGTTCCACCAATTTCCGTTTTTAACGCATCAACAACTGTCACTTATAGAAGACAAAGGTAAAAACAGGATGAAAGCACAAGGAACTTCATTTTAATTATGTAAATAGCAAGTTTGCAAGTTGTTTGTATATTCAATCTTACAATATTTATATTGCATGTTAATATTAACATGAAAATGCAAAAACGTCATATATTTGCAAACGTTACTATGCCGTTTCCGACATTGTGGCGCAAAAACCTAAACTTTTTTAGCTTCTCAACCCAGTATTTTGTTAATAAATATTTACTAACATATTCCACAATTATTGTATTTATTCATATAGTTACTATTTATTTATAAAACATTTTTGTGCCACTAAAAGCTGAGAGAAGACGCTGCTACCCGAAACACAGTTTCTAACTTACTCGGGTATCAGAGTAATACTGTGTCAAAATATGTCTCAATAAAGTTTATTATTTACTAATCGCAGTAGTTAGTTAAATATGTAGTTTAAAAAAACAGTGATAGCCTGAAAATAGATCTGTCAAACGTTAGGTCCTGCGTAGAGACGGTGCATGCACCTTCAATTTCTTACTTTTAGATGAACCTTGTTTCAGTGAAGGAACACATCATGAGAAAACCTGCGCTCCTGAGAGTTCCCCACAAACTGTGTTCTCAAAAGTGTTTGAAATTTACCAATCCGCATTCGGCCAGCGCGGTGTGGTGGCTGTGGACTATGGTCTGTACATTGTGAGTTGACCCGAGCCCAGCAGTGGGTGATTATGGGTTGCAATTAATGATTATTACATACAACACAAAACATATTGTAACTTTTGCCAGTGGTCAGGCCAGTTAATTGAGGATTAAAGGTCGTCAGTCATGTAACATCTAGGCCTGACATATAGTCATCCAGCCATCTAGAATCTAGACAGTTATTGTATAATTTTCTAATACCAAGTAGTTCAGTAATGCTAAATTATAAAGACTGAGTAGCTTCAAATAAACCTGGTTTTAAGTCTTTAATAGGCCACTATTGAAGAAGGATCTGTCCTCATAACCGAGAAGGTTTAGCATATTCCACCACGCTGCTCCGGAACAAATTGGTGACAGGGCTAGTGACCAACAAAATGTCTAAAGTTTTAAGCTGTCCTGAGGCCTCCAACAAGGGTTAAGGCCTGCTATCTCGAAGAGATCAAAGTTACAGTACAGCGGGTGAAGTCGATAGGAGGCTGGGTTCACTGGAGCGCTTCCATGCTTTGAAGTTCAAATAAAGGTAATGTTCACGTTTGTTATCATTAGTTTCCAATGCTAACGAACGCGGTTGCTTAACCCGATTGATCGTTGAGGATTTATGTGAACCGAGCTATAAGCGCTATTTGTGCATTGGAGGGCACGTACAGGCATCAGCACCGGTTGTAAGATAACAAGCGTTAATCCATGTCAGAGGCCTTCCGGCGCCAAAAAACTTGGATATTTTGATCCACCACTAATCTCCACAAATTCAAGCAGCATGGTGAAGCATGCTCTAAGCCTCCTCAGTCATGAGGAAACCCGTGCTCAGTTAAGGACATTATTGAACTGAAGTCCGACTATTTTATTTATTTATTTATTTATTATATCCACCAAAAGAAACACGTCATTCCGTCGCTTCGCTTCGAACAAAGAAACATATTTTACAATTGAAAAATTAGTATAAATTCTTTATGTCTCTGTGATTGGTGTGGTTACGTGGAACTAAAATGAAGTGTTTGACAAGTGTCAGAGAGAGACTATTTAAATCGTGCATAACAGAGACAAGTTAATAAGTTTAATAACAAGTCGTACGCAACTCTAATAGCGATCTGGTCTACCTGAATACGTACCCGGTGCCTTGATTTAAGCAAATTTATGCAGAGCGCTTGTACTAAACGAGGACACTTGTGTTAATAAAGCGATCGTTAAATTATAACTTAGTAAATATTTCGTTTACAGAATATTCAATAGTTTCAAGCTTTGAGTGCACTTCCCGAATTAGTGAAACTCGTCAAGAACTTTGTTAACACTATTCGGTCTTAACGATAAAAGAAATGATAGCAGTCGTAAATATCCTGGTGGGGGAATTCTTTATGGCAATTAGCCGAATTGACCTTATATTAGACACCGCGCGCGATTACTAATCCCAGAAAATGATTTTATTCTTATTCGATCACAGGTAAAAGTTAAATAAATATATGTCAAAACAATGTTCGCAGGGTCAACTAGTAGTTGTGTACGGCGCAATATTGGATCGACCACTCACTGTGCGTTATTTTTGCGCGCCCGCATTCTCTGAGCTTTGCGCTTTTTTGTATTTTTTGTTTTTTTTTTGTATCAGAATACCCTCCTAATGTGAAATGTTATGAATGAGTATGGATATTTTTTTTACTCTTTTAAACAAAATGTACTGAACGAATTATGCATTCATGTTTTTTTCGCCAGTAGCGGTCACCTATCCTTAACTTTGCCGATCACTAAAGATCGTCACAAGCTGGGCTATAAATTTTGCTTTATTAATGAAGTTAATTCGGAACACCAAACCAGAGCAGAACTAGCAAATCTATGCCATGTTTGCCCGTATTCCTTGAATAGTTAATGCTGGGGAACGATGTTAACAAATACTTTGGTATGTTTACATGTTTATACATTCTGTAATCAAGTTTCGAAATTTCGAGACCCTGGATATAATTACTGCCAGTTAATAACACCCGTATTCAACACAGATACTTATTAATAGAGCTCGAGATTTTTTTAACTAACATTTGTTATGTCACTGCGCTCAAGATTTTAGACATCGCAATTTACCATAGGGTGGAATCTGTTTCAAGCATTAACTTATTAGTTAAAAAAAAACATTAACAATACTCTAAACATCAAACCAACGTTTACGTAAAGAAAAAATAATGTAGGAAATACGTAACGATTCTTCAGATAGAAAGAGATAGAACCATTTTGTCTCTGTCTGATTCTTGTCAAACACTTCATTTTAGTTCCACGTAAAATTACTCCAATCACAGAGATATAAAGGAGGCATACAAATTTTTCAAATGTGAAGTATATTTGTTTGTTCGAAACGAAGCGACAGATTGACGTGTTTCTTTATGTGGAGATAATTGATGGTCTGTAGAGTGATATAGGCAACTTTTTATCAACAAAATTGCGCAGGTGAAGCTGGGGCAGCACCCTAGTATTGCATAAAAGTAGGAAGATACCGAATTCGAAGAAACGCTAGGAAATGAAGGTAAAGTGGCTCACTTTTCGCAGTATACCAGCTGGCTGAAACTCGCAAGCTACTGGTCGCTGATACAATAACGACACTCACACCGAGAAGCTTTAAATATTTAACAAATCGCTATGATCTTACTTCTTCTGTTACGGGTATGACGTATCACAAGTAATGTCGATATTGATTGTTTTGTTATTTAAATTGGACACAATAATATTTATGTATTAACACGTTAATTCTCACTTAACATTGTACAACATTAACTTTCACTTTATTTTATGGAATGATGTTTTGATAATACTGTCGTACCTTTTACGTTTTCAAAATTAACAAATTTAAAAATAAGTGTCTGCATATGCAGTATTGTTAAGTTAAACCTTCGATCAGTGATACAAAAATATCGGGTCAGAGACAAAAATGTGTCACTTGAAATGTGGTGTTTTGTTTATGTAGTTCGCTTCAAACAGTCAATTGAAAAGTATTTTGTGTTAAATTTCTATGACAGACGAAAACATCGAGTACATTCTTGATCGAAATATCAAACGGATAATTTCATACGACGATAGAAAAGTGAAATAGCTCTTAAACAAACGGCGCTTATAACTTAGGAATAAGTAATGGCTTGCTTTTATTTAATTTAGAATAATTTTATTCTTGACACCGATCTCACCTGACGGAAACTAGTGATGATGTCTAAAAAGTTGAACACACTTACTTAGTAAATACTTATTCACTCTTATCTTGAATACTCCTATATAATAGGTGGGCGGGATCACCGACGTAGTCAAGTTATTCCAATCCTTTGCAGTACGTTTGTAAACCGCGTCGTTCGAACTGGCGGGATGTTGACAATATAAGGATTGGGTAAGTATTGTTCATGAATACGGCTGCTCGTTTCACGGTAGAACCGAAAACAATGTAACAATGTGTACCTGGCATTAGATTTCAAAATTGAATATTGTTATTTGATTCCTGTCATTGCAACCCAAAACATGAACCTATGAACTTCATCGTCTCAACCAGGTACGGACGAAATGCTTCGCCTCGTCATTTATATGGCGTACCGCGAAGGATTGGAATAAATTGCCAGCGTCTGTGTTTCCGCTGAAATATAATGTAGGCGTCTTCAAGACGAGAGTGAATAGGCTTCTTCTAAATTAATGCGCTTTACCATCTAACTACATTGCCACTTACCATCAGGGGGAATGTAGTCAAGCATTAACTTATAATATGTAAAAAAACATTTCAACTCAACCCGTCATTGCAACTTAAAATTGTCCACCTACTCGGCTCACGTGTCCGAATTGTTCAATCTATTTTTATTATTAACATTGTACTAAGGAAAGTTTTATTTAACCATTAACGACTGTGAGTGCGAAAGAAAGGATGTTCGTAAATATTAGTATAAATATTAAAAAATAGGTCTACGACATACGGATCGTTATATTTTTGAGGTCGAATTATTATTTTTTGAATATATTAAGAATTTGTTTACGCTGTTTTTATGTATACTTTCAGCTATTTCTCTGCATTGCGACATTGAACTTTCAATTTCAAAGTTTTGTTTCAAAGTTTCAAACTTTTAAAAGTTTTGGATATTTTTGTCAATACTGTAGACAGTACTTTTACTTTTCGTCCTTTTGAGTTTTATATAATTGAATAGGAATTCGTCAAAATACGCCTTATTTCGTTTTGAAACTGTACTAGTCATTGTTGCAATAACTGTCCCACTACTGGGCTCGGGGCTCCTGTCACTATGGGTGGGATATAGGCCATACACTACCACGCTGGCCAAGTGCGAAATGGTAGACTTTACAAAAGTTTGAGAACTTTCAGGAATGCAGGTTTCCTCATGAAGTTTTCCTTCATTCAAACAACTGATAAATAACTTCTAAAAAGTACTACTCGGACGATTTTTTTTTTTTGAAAATTGGATCCGCGCAGTGTTTGAACCCAGGAGCGCTCGTTCGAGAGACTAACGTTCAAACGACTAGGCTATCACTACTGACGGTAGTAAAGGGGCCTGATTTTGATATTCCTGATATTTTATAGTTAAATTACGACCGTCTGAACGATATTTTTTTAGAATCGAATAATAAAAATGATATCCAAAAAACATGGGTTTCTTATTTTATTAGTAACTTCCGCCAGCGGCTTCGTCCGCGTGAATTAGTTACTTTGGGCTAACGCTGACTTTAAGCCGCGAGTTTTTTTATGTCATAAATGATTTTTACGAAACTAACCGTTTACGCAGCGCAGGCTGCGGAAGCTCTCAATAGAAAAAAATCATTCTTCAAAGGTGCTTCGCTCTTGTTGGTCTTAGCGTAATGATATATAGTCTATAGCCTTCCTCGATAGACGGGCTCTTTAGCACTGAAAGAATTTTTCAAATCGGAGCAGTAGTTTCTGATATTATCGCGTTCAAGCAAAGGAACAAACTCTTCAGCTCTATAATACTAATGTAGGTATACATAGATTAACATTACCAACTTTTACAACATCCACCCAGGGTTTATTTATTTATTTATTTAAGGATCACCAACATAAGAAACAGAATATGGCTTAATCTAAATGTACAATCAACTATACCATGACTAACTGCTCTTATATTTATAGGTAATCACAGCATGTGATACAAAATTAGTACTCTTAATATAACAAAAATACAACAAAAACTCTTATTATAAAAAAAAACCAAAACTAAAAATTTATCTAATTAAACAAAAGTATATAAAAGTTTTGAGGACTAAACTAGTCTAAATAAAGTAATAAAATAAACGAGCTAAGAAGTGAACTTCAATGTTACATTATCAGGCGTTACGAGTAAATAAACGGTCACATTTCACAAGTTTTGCTTCAAAATTGGCGTGTCTATCAAAACGAAAGTCTGGAAAGGGTTGACTGGTGGACAATGCCATTTGGTATGTTGTGATATACAAATTATGTACATATTCTAAGTTCTTCCATAAGATCCTACATTCCTCTAAAAGTATTTCAAAAATTTTTTGACTACCAATTGTACGGTGATAAATATCTATTTAAACCCATTTTTAATTACAACTATAGTAAATATTCTTAAAAAAGTGGGGTCGTTCTGAAAATCAGTGCCGTGTCGAGGCTTTCACTGAGTCCGTTCCGTTTCTTGGTTGTATGTAGCAAACACAGATAGGGTTTGTTTTTTCTGTGTATTTTATTTTATAGTTTTAATTTTTGTAATTTTATTTGCTTTATTTTGTTTGGTTGTTGCGTTGTCAACGAAATAAAAGTAAAATTTATAAGGGTAACGGAATTAGCGTCACAAGGACGAATAGACATGCCGAAATTATAATATTCCGAATGTACTCATAAGATCCTAATAAATTAATTACGACTCGGAGAGGTCACACTTTATTTTGCCCAGCTTTGCCGTGATGCCGCCTATGTCCATAATATTGTCTATGAGCTGCCATTTATACATGTGGCTTTTCTACTAGTATTCATAAAGAAATACTAACAAAGAAAACAATTTTATGATATAAGACGACATGAAGCCATACTAAAATTATGCTGTTACGAGCAGATAATATGACTCTAGAACACGGGTCGCCAACCTTTTATACGAGGGCCACAAATCTTATTGGCGGGCTGATCACAGAAACGCCAAGTAGCGTCGTGTATTGGACCGCACTGTAATGGCATACGGGCCACATGCGGCCCGCGATTTTCCGACCCCTACTCTAGAAAATATTTCGCTACAGATAGTATAAGAGAAAGGACGGATTGTTAGATACTTTTATATGTCAAACGGCTTTGTAGTCAGAAACTCGGCTTTGTGTTGAGATGCTTATCCTTTCTTAGGAGAAAAGCTTAGTAAATTGGAATTAGCTTCAGCGCCACTTCAGACCCCCTTAAATGAGACGAGTATTAGTCATTGATGTAACGCTATAATTTTGTTTTTAATCAACTCCAAGAAGGAGAAGGTTCTCAAGTGTCTGCGTCAGAAAGACGGTGAAGTTTTTCGAGCGTACGCGTATTTATGTGCGTTTTGACTGGCCCGTTGGTCTAGTGAATAGTGAACCTGACTTCTAGGCCGGAGGTCGTGGGTTCGACCCAGAACAAACTTGTCTGCATTTACCAGGTATGGTTTTTCTATGTCGGGTATTTTCTATGTACAATATATGTATATGTTTATCAGTTGTCTAATCACCAATAGTACAAGCTAACGCTTAGTTTGGGTTCAGATGGCCATGTGCAAGTTATGCCGAGATATTTATTTGATATTTCTTTATGTTATTTGTACATATGTATGACCATTTCTTTTGCACGCCCTCCAGACCAAAAAGCTGAACGGATTTTGACATATAAGGTGACATTGAATTCTTTAGAATTGTGGTAGTTGTTTTTTTTTCATAAATAAGTTAGCGCATGACTACCATCCCACCTGATGGTAAGTGGCGGTGCAGTCTTTTATGGTAAAGAGCACTAACTTAGTAGAAGCCTATTCACTCTTGACTTGAAGACATTTACATTGTAATCGAACGGGAACACCGACACCGTCAATTTATTCCAGTCCTTCGCGGTACGGGTGATAAAAGACGAGTCGAAGCGCGTTGTTTGTACTGACGGGAACAACGAAGGGATGGAAACCCGCCGTGCATCGACTTGTTCGATGATGGAACGAGGATGGAGCAATTAAATCGTGCAGTTCCTGTGAACACTCTCCAAAGTGTATTCTGTAGAAGACCGAGAGGCTGGCAACTCTGCGCCTGTGCTCGAGGCTTTGGAATTTGGTCTAAAACAATAAAAGGTCACCAATAAGCCTCTTCTTAGAATTCCATTGAATCCAATGCTGGTAGGTGACATTCGGCAGCTCCAGCACATATATGGAAGCAGTACTCCACAGAAGATCTGACCTGAGGTTTATAAAGGGTAAATATTTGTTTTAGTGTGAAGTAGTTGCGAACCTTAGCACGAATACCTAGTTTCCTAGCTGCTGCCTTAGCTTTGGACTCAATAAATCGCTCATATTTAAGGTTTGAGGAGACCTCTACCCCAAGTAACTGGTGGAGGTTGGCACAGTTCCCTTTCGCGGTTAACAGACACGCTTGTGTTTTGGTGGCGTTG
>DWJZ01003421.1:0-17107 GCA_018249125.1 Asbolis capucinus
GATGTTTTCCTTTACCGAAGCAATTGTTAATTTACTTCTAATACTAACATAAAATAATACCGCAAATCCCTAGTTTCACTACCTTAATACTTTTATGAGCGTTCGTAGCCCGACGGCTTGTTTCGGTTACAAGCGATCGAAAAATTAAGTAACAACGGGCGCCGTAGGTAGGATGGATGACGCTAGTTGTAAAAAAATCATGAGCGATTCCTTGTTTTAGAGGGCACGTGAAGCCGTTGGTTGGTTGTTATTGCTGGCTACCAACCGATACGCCATGTCAGAGACCTTCGGACGGCATAAAAAATTCTGACACTTGGGTTGGCCATTAACCGTTTCCACCGCATTACAGTAGCGTAATGGAGTATGCTCTAGGCCTCAGTATGAGAGACCCGTGCTCAGTAGTGGGCCATCAATAAATAGGCGCAAAAGTCATAAATGGATACAACTACAACCAACTAAGCTTCATTGCCGTTCGAAATTTGACCTGAAAAATCAAAATCTTTTGTATCAAAATATTCTGTTACACCACATTATTTATTTAACTAAAGAAAGGATGTTGCTATCAAACCGTTACTCGTCTGGCGCCACACTCCCAAAACCAGTTCCACAAGTCATTTCACATGTTTAAAGTTATGGTCGAATTGTAGCGGGTTAAAGAATTATGCTAAAATTCTTTCCTTACGATTCGTTCCGAAACGGGTTTTAACATAAATTTATCGTGCTATAAAATAAATAAGGAAAAAAATGAATTCTAAACAAATTAAGGTGGTAGTTTGTATTTAAAATAAAGTCATAGTCAATTTTTTTCTTCATCATTGGAACATCGTGTTCACCTAATGAAAGTTAGGAGATTACATGCAATGGAATATGTACTTTAAGTCAAAGTATAACTGTAAGTTTCCAATAAACAAATATTATTTATTTATCAATGGTTAAGTAATTTAAACAGAGTTTGTTTAAGAAATCATAACAAATTTCAAAATCCAATCTAATTAAACAGTACTTGAAGCTCCTGGAATTCGTGAAGATCTTCACTAATATTATGTCAACGGAAAAGTGCAAACACAGTTCCGGATATATGGAGGAAAAAACCGATATTCATAACAACTGAATAATTATTGGATAATGCATGTATTGAAAATACATTAACTTAATAAATAAAAACATTACACACACTACCAAGTATTTATATTATCAATTTTAAGTGTTTTATCAATTTTAGTACTTCTGATGATAAAATACTATGACATATGTATATTGAATTACATTCGAAATGTATCCGCGTACAAGTCTCTAGCAACAAGTGAAAAAACATACATACATCATAAATTTCCGCTATTCGTGAAAACGCGCATGTTTTAACATACCCTTATTATTAATATTAGGTTACACGGAAGCTGTCCATTTTGGCTCCATAATGTAATTGAAATAAGATTTAATATTGATGATAATTTTGAAAAATAAGCCGTTTTATTATTGATAAAAATATATTTTCCCATGACAAAGATGTTAATATCTTATAAAAAATGACAGTCATAAATTTTTTATCACGGAGGGCGACCGTTAGTACCAAAAATATATTGAGCACTTCCGTGCACGAAAGAGCAAGTAAAGCCATCTGCCACTAATCGTTAAATAACATTCACAAAACTGTCGGACGGCAGCAAAAAAATTCTGATCCTTAAGTTAGCCTCTGACTCTTTAAACAATCCCTAGAGCGGAATGGTGAAGTGGAATACACTCTACTCCTCTAAGCCTTCGCATTGACGAGGAGTTTCATTATGCCTCGTTAATGGTTGAAGCCATCATGGATTTAGTTACAATATTTTACACTAGATGGTGCCAATCAAAGATTCGGGACTCTGTTTTCCCCTATTATAAACACGGAACAAAAAAGGCGAAAATTTTAAATTTATCACCGGCGAATTCCCAGACTATAATTACAATAATTCTCATTCTTATCCAGACAGTTGTGCGAACGAATAAAAATATTTTTAAGCTAGCACACACGGTCAACAAAATAAACAAGTAGAAAACTTCCAACGGCAGGTGCAACGGATATGAGACCGGCTTGATCTCCACAGATACAAAATGGCCGACTAGGGAGATGTAAAGGACAGAATATATACTTCAAATTATTCTATCCACGGAAACTAACGCACGGTGAAGGAATATTAAAAGGTATTTCTAATTGGAGTTCTGAAAATAGACTTGTGTAATTACCGGTATCTTATATTAGTACCTAAATATTATACCATTACTCGATATTGGTATGTGAAAATTTTGTTTATAAAAGTTTATACTTGTTGGAATTTAATTTGTGAAAAGAGACTTAAGTTTGAGTAACAACTTGGAATTTCAACAACGGATTATTTAACATACATATATACATATATATTTTTACACAAAATGAAGGTCCTCAGGGATTTTGTAGTCTAGTTATTCATCATCATCATCATTGCAACTCATAATTGTCCCACTACTGGGTTCTCTCACACTGTAAGGAATACAGCCATAGTACACCACGCTGGCCAAGTGCGGATTGGGGGACTTCACATACTTTCAAGAACTTTATGGAGAACTCTTGGGAGTGCAGATTTCACGATGGATTTGAACGCAAAACCTCCCGTTTGACAGACCAGGGTTATAAACACTAGGCTAGTACTGCTCATTGATACTGCTTAGTTAATGACGTGAATGTAAAGAATCCTGTCTACAGCCCTTAGCTATACTGAAGCGATAACTTATCTAAGGTAAAAGAAAAAGAAGCGAAACGCAAATTACTCTTTTTTTATACTAAATAGGTTACCGCTTGACTATGAAACCACCTGATGATAAGTGGCGATGTAGTCTTTGATGATGAAGTGCACTAACTTAGTAAAAGCCTATTCACTCTTGACATGAAGACAATTACAGTATATCGAGCGGAAATACCGACGCTGTCAACTTATTCCATTCGTTCGCAATACGGATAATGAAGGACGAGGCGAAACACGACGTACGTACCGGCGGTGTGTTTACTCGTATTCATATAATACCATATCCAAAGACATGTTCTTCGTTACATATATTAATTAATCTTAATTACTCTTCTTGTACTCCACTGTGAATTTAAATAATGTAATAATACAGAAGGGAAATTTAATATTACAACACTTTTTATACAGACTGACGAAAGGTATTTAAAGTATGCAATAAAAATATTTAACGTTTAAAATTGACGTTGTAAAACTGTGAGTATATTTAGATTAAAATTTTATAAAATTTGTTATAGTTTTGGGGGTATTTAAATTTTTTTATCGTTATTTATAAAAGTGATTGCATTCTTATGTAATATTTTCTAAATTAAATTATTATGTCAAATTTAACTTTGGAGTATTTTATTATCATAGGTTTTTATTCGTGTTAAGGATGTTGCGCCTCAGCGAATTAATATAGGTTCATAACTTACAACGGAACCCTAAAACTGTCTCCTATACAAATACCGCGACAATCACTGTTGACAACATTAATTTATTTAATTCTGTCACGGCAAAACATTTCTTTAATATTAAACCATTAATATTAGCGCCTGTGTAACGTCTAACAGCAATATCCTAAAAGCATCGTAGTAATTCGTATGGCGTAGTGATACAGGCGTTTAGGTACCTTCATTACTTAGGTGCGCAATTAAGCTAAGTAGTAAACAGAGACAAATTATTACGAGTTGTCTCACTAACGGTTACAAGCGATGTTTTTGAAATTAAATTTTCGTTAGGCATTTTTTATTATGGGAAAAAACTAAATTTATGACTTGTTATTTGTAAACAGATTACGATATAAAAGGTTTTATTTCGCGGTTGCGGATGAGTTGCTAATGCAAACATTTTATTAAAACAATTTTTGTATTTGTATTTTGGTAAAATCTGAGCTCGTGACCTTTTTATGTTTTTAAAGCGTACGCAAATCCTTACCTAGTCGTATCTGCTGTTCTTGCTTCGCGTTAGTTTAGCTTTATCGTCAAGTGGATACTCCAACTCAAAAAGGTTTTTTTAATTTGAACTAGCAGTTGCTGAGATTAGCGTGTACAAACAAACTCTTCAGCTTTAAAAACATCAGTATAAATTTGACGCCTATTACAAATTTGACGCCTATTTCTATTACCATAAAAGTGTAAATATAATGCATCGTAATTAGTCGATTCAAAATTGCGCCAAACCATAAATGAAAACTATTGGTGTATACATATGTATTGTACATACGGATAGGTCGTAACGAGGTTCGTTTAATTTAACATAATTGTCTGTTTAACTTAATCTGTCAAACAATATATATATATATATTGGTATATATATATATATATATATTCAGTCAAGAAACTTTATTACCAGAGTAAGAATCATTAAAAATCAGAGTAAAAAAAAAGATTTTTCTGAGATTTTCAGTAACAGCTTTCCCTATCCTGGCTGCCCTATATCCCCACTGGGTCAGAATCTGCATACGGAATGGTAATGAGCAACATTATCGCATCGCTGTCACGCATATGAACAGACACTTACCTTATCGTCTGGTAAGACAGACGTCCGTTTATAAGCCATAGAGATTTTATTAGATTTTCAGCTTCTTAGGTTCTTAAACCTTATTATATGTGTCCCTGTTTTTGACAGGAGGCAGTTAGACGTACCAGTAAAAATATTATGACTAATTTATTAATGTCGAGTTTTAAAACAATTTAAAGGTTTGGCAGGCCGGTTGGTCTGGTGGTTAGAAAACCTGACTGCTGCGCCGAAGGTCGTGGGTTTGATTCCCACACAGATCAAACTTTTCTGTGTTGAGCAGGAATATCTTTTCCGTGTGTCTGGGTGGCAAAAAAATATTTGCCATACTAATACTTGACATAAACATACACACAAAATATTTGAGATTTATGTCAGAAATTCAATTTATTTCTTATCAGAAATTCAAATTGCATCAGCCGTTTCTGCGATAAACGTATACAAAAGCACAGACAAGCAGATAAACAAACAAAACGTGTAATAATGAAAAAATACATACATTAAAAGGCGGGAAAACAAAAGAATAACGAATTAAAATAAATGAGCGCGCGTTTGAATATAGAACATAGACTATATTATGCCAGTGCTATTAAATTTCCTATTTTTTTCAAAGTTTTAATTTCAAACATTCTTTGTTTGCTGATATCGAATCAAATGTCTCTCACGTACATAGACGACAATGCCCACTTTCCAATCAGTACCACTCACTTACCAAAATCCCTATTCGGTCTACTAGTTTACTTTTTTCATATAGAATTCAAAACATGTTTCTTCAGAGCTCTCAATTTTCCTTTCCAGCCATCAATAAACAATAATTGTGAAGCCTGATCGAATATCCCAAACCTACTTCTTTAATCATCAATCAATTCGTTTTGGATCGTATGAGAGAACCGTTCAGGCTAATAGGTTGTTCCAAAAAGCATAAAAACTTAATTATATTGTTAGTTAATAGACTTTTTACGGCAACTGACTACGGCAACACAAACATACGAACGTGCGACTCAAATCGCTTGTGTTGACAATAGAACTGCTGATGGCAGGTTTCAAATTACATCAATAAAAACTGATGAAATGAAGATGGGCAACTGGCAAGTTATCGTTATTGAATAACAAGGAAAAACTAACAGTTACATGATGAACTGGAGGTTATATATTGACGCAACGTATTTTAAAGTTTTTTTGTTTGTTATTTATTGGTAATGTACAGAAACTATTTCTTTATCTATGGTTCTTTCGACTAGCCTGTTTATCAATTGTCTGTAGTAAACCTAACTAACCTGTACTACTGAGGTTCGATCTCCATCCAGAACAAACTTTTCTGTGATGAGCAGAAATTTTTGTTCTGTGTCTTAATGTAATGAGTCCATATGTATTTAAAATATATGTGTATTGTTATCAGCTGTCTGATTACCACGGTATAAGCTAAGGTTTAGTTTGAGATCAGATGACCGTGTGTCAGGCCTAATACGTTTATTTATCGATTTTTAAGGTGGCTTTCTATACGGTCTATTGGTGATACGATTTAACCGCTATCGAGAATTTCGTGTATTAATTCGTTACTCATTCGTCATTGGAGATTTGCGTAGTTACGGCCTTGTTGTATTCCGTTACCGATATATTTATTTAATAATTTTATTGTTCTGTAAGTTGCCCCATAAAACTTTCAAACATTATCATAGTTTATTCATCCTTCAACTGTCACTTTGATCATTATTTTGATACATTACCTTTCACAGTATTTTTTCCTTGATAATACTCTATAATTATGTTAAAACTCATTCGTCACCCTCGCCGCATGATGGTTTAGCTTAAATGTATTTCTTTTATATCGCCAAACATTTTTAATTAAATAAGTAGTTAAAGCGTTTTATGGTATATTTTCGTGTTTTTCATTTATTTTTAAATTCGTAGACTTTTCTGCTACTTCTTAATTAACAGACAATTTATTTTTAATTTTATTTGATTGCTATGAGTGGCATGTTTTGATTCTTTCGTCGCTAAATATCGCCACGTTTTGAAAGGTTTTGTTTTCTCATCTTTCTCATCAGGTAACCCATGGTTCAACATTTTGGTGTTATGGTTTTCTATAGTTTGATGTAACCACGAATAATTCCAGTGGTGAATACATTTATGAATATCTACTCAAAGACCAATAGCACTAACAATATTTCATAAATAACAAATAGAATACTCTTATAGATAGACACAATCTTCATTTTCATTCCAAGATCGCAGTTAAAAGTAAAAAGACTTTTGCAGAAAAAACAGACATTTGAAACCTGTTACTACTAAGTACATTACGCGTGGCATCTCTGCAAAGACCTTAAAACGTATCTACCATTTCTTTCAAACCAAATAGGACCTTAATAGATTGTATTAAAATCCAAACGCACACCCAGCTCTGAACTTGCGGTTGCAATCGTATCCAAACAACCTATCTACCTTTACAAATGCAAAGCAAAATACGCCTTACTCCTTGGTATTGAAGTCCAATTTCCAATAGATTTTAATAAAGAAAATTACCACCCGCTGTTTAGCGACATCCCATCAAGCTACCAGTTCGAGTGCGTTAAACTTGACGTGACCGACGTTGAAATGAAAGGAAAATACGTTGAAGTAGATAGAGGAAATTGAAAAACTGCCAACGTAGCAGAAAAAAATGAATTCAAGAATGAGAACTAAATACGCAGGAAAGGGTATTTCATGCAAGATGAGGAGATAGAATTATCATGAATAAAAGATATTTCTACATTTTAATTAAAGCTTGTAAAGGGTGAACGTGTTCGTACCCTAGCGGCCTATGTTGAATTGCTTGTGGCTGGACAGCTTGTGCCAGTTGTAAGTGTTCTGAGGAGTTAAGCAATAACGGGTTCGGTTGAAAAGTGAATGGATGCACAAACATCATGACTATGTACTTTTGTGCTTCGAAAAGCAAGTTAAGCATTGATTCCAGTCGTCATCATTAGTTAGAAATCGTTAAGCCTTGTCAGAGGTCTTTTGGTGGATTAAAAACTTCCAGAACTTGGGCCTCGAGCCCTCCACCAACCTTGGTGAATGATAGTGAAACATGATCTAGGCCTCCTGGTCATGAAAAGAAGCTTGTGCTCAATATTGGGAAGAAAATATTAATAAAACGATATCAAATGTCGAAAGTTGAGAAACAGACATATCTAGACTAGACAGACTAATCATGCCTAATTATAATATCATGAAAATAAAATAATCTTTTATACCATTAAAAAACCGTATTAAAATTACTTCTACAAGTCATTAATAAAATGAGAACGTCATTGTTAACTGTCCAAATTGTGACGACACACATATGTACGTCACGAAAAGCCTGAATCACGGTCCCGGAATTTTCTGTATCATTAGCATACAAGTTAACATACAAGTTCCGACCAACAACTGTTGGAGCTCGGCCGCTCGCCAGGCATCATACCTCACCTACCGGGAGATATCCCTTTAACTACAAGACAAACACCAACTTTCAAACAAAAAGAAATCATTTAAATCTGCCCGCGAATTAAAAAGTTCTGAAGTCCCCCTTTTTTCGAAAACGATGATTCAACCATACCCCATCTGGTGGTAGGCCTACACGTTTGCTCACCAAAATTCTGATTGTATCCGATAAATAATTCATACATGGTGAACTATAATGCTCTTAAAGTCTTTGGAATTACAATCGTCGCTATATATTATGTTTAAGCCGTATTATTTTTAATCATATGCATGAACATCCGGCGACGAGAGATTTGCGTTCGAAACGAAATAAAAAGGAATTCATGCAAAAAGTCAGCATCGCAATCGGTTTATCGAATGAATGATAAAAACTACAATCCGGTTGCTTGCGAATGAATCTGAATTACTTTTGGGTTCCGTCATTTTGGTGTTAAATTTTGATATATGATAATTTTATGTTTGGTTGATAATTTTTGTTCATAATCTTGACTTTAATTTTTTTTTCAATATTTTATTTTAAATTCTGATTAGCGAAAAACTACAATCCGGTTGCCTACGAATGATTCAGAATTAGTTTTGGGTTCCGCAATTTTGATTTGAAATTGTTATTTGTACCAAATATGCTTATCCACTTTTTAGTTATGGTCCAGAATATTATAGTGGTGTTAACAGCATCGTGTCCGTCCATCCATCCATCCTTATATCAGCCTTTATATGATAAATACTTGAATTTTCAAAAAAGTCTACCAAAATATTGAACTTAGATAATACGTTACATTAGTTCCTGGGCTTATATACAGATGGCGCTTTTCATAACGCTGAATCACGTTGTTGGGATCTTATAGCATTCCATAAAGTATTATTAACTTGGATAAAATTAAGAACATCAATTTAAAGCCAGGACAAAGGAATGATTTTTACAAAAGCATTTTTTCTAACGTATTTTATAGTTGCCTATACATTTCAAATAAATATTTTTGGATAAGTCACACACTGCTATCTGCCCCTAAACTAAGCGTTAGCATGCACTATGGTGATCAGACAACTGATAAATATACATATATTTTTTTTAATAAATGCATAGCTACATATGTACATATATTTCCACCCAGATACACAGAACAAACATTCCTGCTAACCACAAAAAAGTTTGACTATTAAAAAAAGTAACGGTGTAGCAGTCAGGTTCACTAACCACTAGACCAACTGGCCTTATTTTTAGAAATGCCCAGAGTGCCTTAAAATCTGTCTACTATTAAGTAAATAGTAGACAAACGTAAACAGTAGTTACTAGAAAAACTTCCAAAACTTGGATGGGCAATTAAACCCTCTGTAAGATAAGGAATTAGTTGGATCGCGTGGTCGGCTCCCTACGGGGTAAATAATGGCATATAAAAGCAACTCATTGCTATCATTAATAAACACTTATCCTACTCGAAAAGTTAATTCTACAATGACAACAACAAATTATTAATTTGATTGTAAAAGCTTGGATACAACAAAAGTACATATATAAAAACACTTTTAATAAAACTAAACATCTTTGAAAGCTGTTTCGGCCAAAGGGAATGCGTCACCGGCAGCAACTTCAAATTACGCGACTGTATGTATTTTTTACGTCAGTCTGTGGCAAACTGCCGCGGCAAATCAGATCTGTTTGGCGCATATTGAATTAGTATTAACGATACGTGGGCATATTCGATTTGGATTTCGGACCTTATTTACTCGTGGGTAATCTTACAAAAAAATCTTTTCAAATAATCTTCGAAACTGCTTGCAACAGTGACCCAATCCAGTTGGCGAAACACAAAAACCGTTATTTATAAAAAGCAAACCTGTTCCAAATTTAAATTAAGCTCCACGCACACACAACGATAAGAAACAACTCCTGTGAGAAGTCTGGAAAGGAAGTAATAAAAAAAACAAATGCAAAAACAGTTACTTTATGGCCGTCTTAAGTGATCTGTTTTGGATAAAAATAAGTTGAAGGATTTTAAGCGCCATTGCATTATGAACTCTATTACATAATATTTAAGGTTTTTTATTTCTACCGTAATATTTATATTATGTAAATTGACCGACAATCATTTAAAAATCGAATTATATTAAATAACTTACTTAATATATTTTGTTTCGTAATGACCTTATTAAAAGCTAATTGTGGAATTTAAATTTCTAAAACACCTATAATAATCATTAATTTGTAACTGAAATATAAAAAAAAAATACCTTTTAACTTTTTTATATTTAAAAGATTTATCTAAATAGTATAGAGTGAACCGTTTATAACCCGGCGGCTTGTTTCGATTGTAACCGTTCCAAAAAGTTAAGCCACAACGAAACGGTTTTGTTTTTAATACCGGTTGCTTCAGAAATGTGCTGCTTCTCTTGTTTTTTTTTCTTCCTCTTGCGTGAAGGTCTGTTACATATTGCCGTCCTGGAAGGCACCCGTAAGTAACCTCACCCTATGATGACCAATCACTTACCATCATGTGCACGGCAACAACCAGGACTGACGGCATTACGTGCCCTCTGAAGCACGGAAGCGCTCATGAATTTTTTTACCACTAGCGGTCACCCATCCTCCTACCGACTGCTGTTGCTTAATATTTTTGATCGTTAATATATTTTAGTTAACTTAAAGCCCCGAAAATGGATAGGTATTGTATATCGCAGACTTTAAGCATTGCCTTAAATTTCTTCGTTTTATATAATTTTCTTTTAAATTTTCTGTTATTAATTTCTTAATTGATGTCAGGACTTTCTATCGTTAACTTATGACTATGTTAAGTGAGCTATTAGTCCCTAAAACGAAATAAACAGTTTTCATTTAATTTTAAGTATTATCATTATTTCATTTTAAATAGAATAAAGCAAATGAATAAAATATTATTTGTATATTAAGTATTCACCCTTCATTTGAACCGATGTCAGTGTCACTCGGGCTCGGGTTTCCACGCCCAATGTGAGGGGTAAAGTCATAGTCCATAGTCCACCATGCTGGCCAAGTGCGAACTAATGGACTAAACATCTTCGAGAACTTTACGAAGAACTCTCAGGAGTGCAGATTTCCTCACGATGTTTTCCTTCCCCGTAGCAAATAATAGTCAACTTCTGATGCACAAATAAATTTTGAAACTTAGAGGTGCGTGCCGTAGCAAATGAACTACGTACGAAAGATCAATGTTCAAACCACTAGGCCATCACTTGATACCTGTAAATTGTACATACTAACAATTTTGATGCCTCAATTTAATATACCTTTTCATAATTAGTTTTTATATGACTATAAACTAGAATACTGCTAATAGAAATTACAACTTTTATTATGTTTTATAAATTTATAGGTGCGTTAAAATAAAGCATAATTTGTATGCTAGCCCACGTCTCGGTACATACGGTTACGATAAAAGATGTCTATCTATAATTTTTATGTTTCTGTTCTGAATATGTAAGAAATGTATGTATGTACAAATGTGACGTATGTTATAATAGCTGGGCTTAAACTAACAATTACATTGCCTAAAAGATGTGTTTATACTTGCCACCTGCCACAAATTCTCACCTTCAGCAGGGGGTTTCTGCAGAAAATGCTACTAGGCAGTCCAACCTTTGTAAAAAAACTTTTAAGGTTTTTACATAAATAAATAAAAGACATATGAAGCCTGATTTTGGCAGAATTTTAGTTCAATTTAACTTATTTTAGACTATGAGATCGAATCAGAATGGGATCGGTAGATGAACAAGGGTGACGGACTAAGCTCACAAAATTAGGCACCTGAAGTGGAAGTCATATGGACGAAATATAGCGGTTAGGAATTAAAGGTCCTCGAATGGAGACCACGTCTCAGAACGACTAGCACGGAGCGTCCCCTGACCAGGTGGATTGATGGCTTAAGAAAAAAACGAGTATTTGCTGCGTTAGAAAGGTTCAGAACATATAATTTATATTTAAGTAGCAGCCGGCCTCGGCTTCGCACGAGTGGACATTTTGAGTTTTATATTTTGAATGAAACTAAGAGTAAACATTTCTTTAAGACGATAATATTTATTTTCACATTTGTGTACTATATTCATAGCTATAAAATTTTAAATATTAACCTATTTTATATAGTGTATGTCACTCAGTGATAATGCGCCATTCTAATGGTGGAAGAATTTTTGAATTCGGATCAGTACTTTTTTAGTTTATTCGTGACAAACATACAAAAATACAAATCTTTACTCTTTATAGCACTAGGAGTACCCGGCGCGTATTGCTACGCATCAGCTCATTAACCATGAGTCAGATTGATATAATTTTGGTACCAAAACCTTTTCCAGATAATTCTGAACAAAGTTCCTAAACACATCAGTGTTCTATTTCTTACCATTTCAGAGTCTAATAAGGACAAACTCACAAACATTTATATATACATATATAGATTTAAAAACCCTTTCAAACACTCAAATAAAACATTTCAAAACGGCTTTTGTTTTGCGTAATGTAAAATTGTAAATAACATTAGCTGACAAAAAAGGAATACATACTAGAATTTCTTTATTAAATCATGATAGTTAAACTTTTATACCTTTTAGTAACATTTTCATAAACATCTAACATCCTACAGTATTCTTAAATAGTTGAAGAACAAGAATATTTTTAAAATTCAACAAATCACTAACCAATGCAGTAAATCTTCAGAACGTCTTTAAACCTACGTAACGTAAAATGGCGCCATAAAAAGGTCACTTACCTGTCCTTTATGACTATTCTGTCCTTTATGACAGTATGTATCGCCGGTTGTAGATAAAATTGATTTTCGAACCGCAAAAAAGTGGGTAACGCCATAAATTATATTTTATATTTTTTCTCTACTCTAGTGACCAAAATGGAAGGTAAACGTATAAATCTTTTATACTGCCAATAAATGTCAATTTTTTCCTTGAAACTATCAGTTGTGATAAAGCGTAAAATACACGTTTTTGCGTCCGTTCGTCAATATGTCGTAAAAATTTTGTAGTAAAATATTTTTACTGCAATCACATTTAACAAATATAAAAACAAAACTGATGATAATATTTAACCTCAGGAACGTTTCCCACTAACTCAATCATGGGCGATGATTGGGAAATTTGGAATAATTGAGAAAAACAATTGACAATAATGTTGATTAATCAACTAAATCAGCCACGTTTGAAATGATCTTTTGTCCCGATCTAGAGGTCCTGGATTAGATGTTTATGTGACAGGTGAGTACTATTTGTGTAGTCGTTACCACCTTTCACACAGAAAATCGTAGTAGGACTTACATATAAGTATTTTTTCACTTATTTTTGTAATTTTATTTTGTGTAATGTGCCAACCCTAGTCACTAACCCCACATGTATGTCAATTGCCCTAAGGTCTTCGAGACGACGCTGCGATAAAATATCGTACGACGGTGTTGAGCGCAAATTTTATGACAATGCATAGTTCACTCACACGGTGACCTGCGACACTATTATAATACTTAGAACATCTTAAGTGTCATGTGAATATACTATGTATAGTAACTAATGCTTGCGACATTTTGTCGCGTAACTGTCTATCGTGCAATACAATAACTAATGCTTGCGACATTTTGTCGCGTAACTGTCAAAGTTGCTAATATACAGTACCCAGTTTTCCTACCACAACCTCCGAGTGGAACACTTTATTCCCAGCATAGTTCCCCCATGCAAAATTTATTTTAAAAAGCAGCCTTTATTTTTTCTTTCTATTCTACCTCCATACTAATAAATTAGTAGTATAGACCAGAGAGTGTAATAAACAGACGGACAGACAGACTTACGATATACGACAAACATACAACAATTGTGTTACAAAATAACAAACATTGCATAAAAATCCAAACAATAGATTTCATTTATTACATCATAGAGAAATACGCTTGAGTACAGCTATAAAGTCCATCTACCCACACATTCTACTAAACTGTGAATCATGTTGAAACAATTTGACAGTTTGAGGACAAAATCATTAAAAAATACAAATAAAATTGGAGAATTACAATTCGATATTGTCATTGTAATTTATTTGAAATACAGAAAAACGTTTAAAAACAACTTTTCGCTTTAGACGTTTTTGTCACTAGGTAACCTATTATTGGCTTCGTCGTGTCTTTTCTTCATTGAGGCCTCGAACTTCACCCAACCACACCCAATTCAACTCAGGCGTCGAAAGTTTTCATACCGTCAGAAAGTCATGTCACATCTTAACGACCGATACCGAGAGTACTCGCCGAAGCTCTATAGCGGTGAATTTTTTGCGTTCATCCTACCTCTTGCCGATCGCGTCCGTTGTTGCTTATCTTGGTCTATCGCTTACAATCGAAACAAGCCACCAGGCTATAAACGTAACTTAATATGTACTTAATTTTATTTTCGTTTCAACGATTACGCCTTATTTTACGCCTATTTTAAGCGAGATTTTTACAACTTTCTACTCAATGGTGTGTTTAAAATAAGCTTATTTATTACAAAAATTTAAGATTACTTAGTAAGGCTTATTCTTATTTATTCTTTAAGGCTATTGAAAAAGAAAGCTGAGATTCCATTATAATAGTATAAAGCATCACTTCTGAAAGGAAATAGGTCCCCATAGAGGTATAGATATCGAGATACGGCCAGTGATGTTAAACATTTGGTATTTAGTCTGGATGAAAATATAAAGTATAAAGATCTCACTCATGATGTTTACTTTCATCGTTGCAATCCATTGCTTTCCCACTTATGGGCTCAGGTCTCCTCTCACAATGTGAGGGGTACAGACGATTGTCTACCACGCTAGCTAAGTGCGCATTGGTGGACTTTACACACCGTGGAGAACTTAATGGAGAATTTTCAGGAGTGCAAGTTACCTCAGCATCTTTTCTTTTAGCGTAGCAAGTGATAATCAAATTCTGAGCGCACACGCGCACATAATATGAAAATTACCGGTGTGCGTCGGAGGATTTGAACCGAGGACCTACCGTTCGAGAGACTAAAGTTCAAACTCTATGTTAACTATGAAACTAAAACCAGATGTAATTACACCAAATTTTAAGTGTAAGTAAAGTAAAAAGTTCTTGAATTTCATAGCAAAATATTTACATCTAAATTAATTATGAAATTATAACCAAATGTAATTACACAAAATTTTTAAGTGTAAGGAACGTGAAAACTTATCCAATTTTATAACAATATATGTATTTACATCTATGTTAACCATGAAACTATAACCAGACGTTCATAATTACACTACATTTTGAAGTGTGACAAAAGTGAAAACTTATCCAATTTTATAATAAAATATTTACATCTAAATTAACTATGAAATTTTAACTAGACGTACATAATTACACTAAAATTTGAAGTGTAAAAAGTTATCCAATTTTATAACAAAATATTTACATCTACATAATTACATATGTTAACCATGAAACTATAACCAGTGACACCAATTTAAAGTAGACGTATGAACATATAGTTCATGAACATATACCTCCTTGGCTTCACACTCGAGAATAATTTTTAATCACATTTTTTACGTACTACTCTACTCATTATCAGCTCTATATCGTCTAGCTTCCATACAAGAACTTATAGCTTTCTAACAGGTCGTTTGTTCATTCTCTTTATTGCATACTTATTGTGAAAATTGTTCATTATCCGGAATAACTAAATTAATATCTAACAATTTTATGAGGTTATCGGAACTGTTTATATAATAAAGTTAAGTTTAGGTAAGCCTTACTAATATTATAAATTCGAAAGTGTCTGTCTGTTATACTTTTACGCCTAAACCACTGAATCAATCTTCATAGAAATCGATACAGAGAAAAACTAGAATTTGAGAAGAGAGGAGAGAAGAAGCAAGAAGAGGTGATTATCGTACTTTATATACTCATATAATAGCGAAAAAATACTTCATAGGTAGGAGTAACGGGTGTATGAACGTCCTGGTTCAATACAAAACGATATAACTTTGTATTTATGTATTTACATAAGTATTTATTTTAGCGTTTTAGAAATTTTCATCTGCGAGGGGATAAATACTAAGTATGACGTATTTCAGTAAATGTTAGATTTAATATACATATGTAATTTGAAATGTTATATTGCAATTTAAACAATATCTCTTGATATTTCCCCAACAGTAACCGTAAATCGTTTTACAGCCAAAGATGAAACAAAGCTCTTAAAAATATTGCGAATTATTTTAATATGAAACAATGGTGTATAGGCGTAAATAGGCGACTCAAATAATTGAATAGCCTAAATTACTTTAATGTCTTGATGTGAGATTAGTAAAAGATGAATTATTTATTTCATTTTTTGCATATTATTTCAAAGTCAGTTTTTTTTTTGTTTAAAGAAATGAGATATGCTTAAGGTTTTATAATTCTCATCTGTCTTTTTGTCGTAAAGCGAGATGATTTACTGTTACATTTTCATACAAACAATTGGTTTTTAAATTATGCAGGAATCCAGTTGAATTGTATATGCTAATTTCAAACAAATACAGACATTCAGGTAACAGAAGAATTAGGTAACGCACATACAGAAGAATTATATATTAACAAGACAGCGTACAAATCAAAGAAGTACAAATCAAAGTGATATAACCTGTTTATTTACTTATACACATGTTTCATTAAATTCCAAATTCTAATATTTATATTTATTTGTGCTTGAATCTAATTACTAAGGTTTCGTAATACATGAGCCAAATATAATTTCGGAGATGAAATAAGAACGGCTTCTACGATTACTTTTCCCTAAAGAGTAATATTATGTTCTTAGCGTTACTGTGAGTAACGTATTAGCCTGGTGGTTAAGAATTCGGTCCTCTGCTCGGGGGATCCGGGTTAGAATCTCAGGGTGAGCACTTCTGACTTTTCGGAGTTATGTGCGTTTTAAGCAGTTAAATATCACTCGCTGTAAATGTGAAGGAAAACATCGTAAGGAAACCTTCACGCCGGGGAGTTTGCAAAACTCAAAGGTGTGTTTAGTCTACCAATCCGCACTTGGCCAGCGTGGTGGACTATGGCCTTAACCTTCTCAGTCAGAGAAAAGACCTTTGCTCAATAGTGGGCTGTGATGGGTTG
>DWJZ01003422.1:0-17106 GCA_018249125.1 Asbolis capucinus
TCAATAACATTCGCATCTGGTGACTGATGATTGTTTGTAACTTTCTAACATAATCTGCAAAGCTTATCTGCATAGGGCCATGAGAAAAATTCCTTTTCTGTTATCGTTCACGTCAAATGGATATAAAATGTATGGGAATGACATATGGTGCAGAAAAATATGGCGTCTGTTTTTCCACAATAAACGTCATTCCTATTCATTTTTTAGCGTTTGGCGTGAACGAGAATAGAAAAGAGAGTTATCTAGAGATGCAGCACGGAAACAAATTCAAAATTTATTTTGTAGTTGAGGTTGATTAACTTTGATACATTTGAAGTATAGACGAAGCCTAATTTTAGCTGTTACTGGTGAGCGTCATTAATAATTTTAAATCCTTACCGAATTCAGTTTTCCCCCATCCTGCAGTCGTATAGGTACTGTCGATGTAGTCTTGCCTGGCAATGTACTCGCTGGTTGGTAGGCAAATTGGTCTTATAAAGTCTGGTAATAGAAAATTTTGTATTACTTCAAAGATCTTAATCTTCAATGATCAAAAGTCTTTTTTAAATTAGGAACTGTTTAACTGTAACACATAACTGTTTTGTATACTGTTTATGAAAGATTTTGTATTTATTTGTATATATATTTATATTAATGTACTTTAAAGGCCATTTTTACACAATTTTACAGACGATAAAGATTAGTAGAATGAAATATTAAACTTCTTAATTAAAATACTTACCAGTAAATGTCACAGGCTCTTCCAATCGCAATAAGGCAATATCTCCACTTAAGGTCTCTCTGCTGTAATTAGGATGTATTATAATTTTATCTGTTTTAACGTCCAGTGGACCATCGTTGCAGAAATCATTTTCACAGTCTATTTCAGTTTCCGTGTCCCATTCTCCAAGTCGTACGCCAATCCTAAAAAAATGTGTTCCATAAATTATTTATCGCGTCAAATTACCTTCCGGCGTTTGATTGGCGTTATGAAGATGTTCCAATTTTCTTTTGCTTTTAATTTTAAATAAGTCCATTGATATGCATATTGAAAACGGTCTATACCTCGAGATACTAAATATTTAGTTTGTTTCGTATTTTTATTTATTTATATATCATTTACTGGTAACCGACATTAGTTACTGTAATGTACGTACGGAATATCGTGTCTTAAGCGAATTCGTCCGCGTGGAATTAAACAAAATAGTTATTGTTCAATTCGCAGATTATGCAATATTTATAGATTATTTAATAATTCTATAAACGTAGCCTACGTTACTCGTTACTCTATCAGCTATCTGTCAGTGACAGTCCTGTCAAAATCGGTTCGACCGTTCTAGAAATTAGACGAAAGAAACAGACAACCGGTTACACGGACATGCATTTAGTAAAGCGGTTATTTTAATATCAGAAACAGTCTCTCCTATATTATTTATGTGTATAGATGTCTGATGAATGTTAAATTCTAAGGAGAGATCCTCCCTAAGGAGTTAATTTAGCGGGTAGGTACTATTCTGTTTAAACACAAAACCCGTGAATAATTTGAGGGTATTTCTGTTTTCCCAACTGATCATTTCTAAATTTAAACGTATTTCGGTTCAAGGTATGAAATTCAATATTTCAACTTACACTTTATACACAGTCACGCAATGAGCAGCTGTCACCACATAACGGTCACTTATAAGAGATCCGCTACAAATATATAATTCCTTACGATTTGCTGAAATACAAAAAAAACATAGTATCAGTGACATTGAAAATAAATAGTTACAGATATTTGCGTATAGAATCATTTTGAATCATATTACTAGTGTTAAACATGTATGTACGAAGGAAAAAGGCCTTTATCGTGTACTAGGTTTCGCCTTTGGCTTTGTTCGCGTGGTAGGTACGTTGATTAGAAGTAGCCGTGTAGAATATGTTTTATTTCTCTCCCAATTTGTTTTCAGATCCATTCAGTAGTTTTAGTGTAAGGAAGAAACAAACATCCACCCATCCATAGTCACAAACTTTCGTATTAATAATATTAGTAGCAAGTTCATTGTCTTGTGGAAACCAAAGGTCGTTTGCGGGTAGTCTTTTTCTATACTTGTAGCTCTGACCTGTTCAGTAGCCAATATAGCTCAAGAATGTTTATAGCAACATAAGTTTAGGCTCCTTCGAGATGATGTTGTAAACCCTCGGGTTTGGTGGGCAAGAAGCATACAAGAGCTGATGCTCTTATAAAAGCTAGCTTTGTCTACAATACTTCGGGCTACTTATATGACATCTAAGAAGGTAAACAGGCAAGTAAACCATACCACCAAGTACAAATATCTTTGGTAATTATTTCGATGGCACCCTATCGACTGTCGATTTCCAACAAAAGGAATCGTCACCATCTCCATCAGAGATCACCAGTTTGACTTAAAATTACGGTTATAATATATTATTAAAGAATAGATTACATATTATTGTATTGTAGTCATCGTCCTTACTTGGTTTGTACATCTTTATTCTAGCCATCCACGGAAATTCATCAATTTCTGCTATTGATCCTCCATAAATTCTATTACTACTGGTTACTTGTCCACAAACATCTCTGTCTGGTAATATAAAGGGGTCTCTTGTAGTTGGTGCTGGGGGTAGGGTAGCAATTTCCAAAGCAGGATCTTTTTGCTCTGGTTCATATCGATTTGTTGTTACGTATACAACTGTTGGTATTGGATTTTTTGTCGTTGTTGTGGTTGATTTTTCAGTTTTATCTGTTGTTGGACAGCATACCTAAAATGGTTTTATATTTATTATATTAGTATGGTCATATTTTAAAGTCGACAGTTCTTTCGTGTCCCTTTTATTCTAGTTTTTTACGTTGCGTCAGTTTAATCGTACAAGTGACCGGAGTACAAAATCTAGGCACATTTGAATTTAGTTCAGCGCTGGGATATAAAGTTTGCCTACAAACATATTTATCATTTTTCTTATTAAACTCATTGATTGTTAAGTAAGATATCTTTACCATTTTAAATTAATATTCAAATATTTAAATTAAAAAATAAACTAAGGCTCAACGTATTACCTCTTATTCGATTTTGCACGTACGAGTAACTTAAGTCATTATATGTATATGTATCATTATTTAGATTTATAATAAAAAAGACACTAATGGATTGTAGTAATTAGTGATATATCTGTTTAGTCACTAATCTAATTCGCGAAGTCACAGAATCTCCTAATGTTATGCATCTATTCAATTCGAGCTCTGTGGTAATAGCTGTTATATTTACCTTAGGAGTTCTTCCTTCAAATCCACAAAACAGAGATCTTAAGGTTTGAACGTCGTTTATTGATAATATAGACATAGCGAATTGACAAGATGTGATTGGAATGCAAGTTCCTTGAAGATTTTGTACCATGCATTGTTCGTCTGAAATAAAAAACAAAGATTATGACTCCTATCCGGATTCATGCAGTAAGTTAAATTTATTCCAATCCTTAATCGGTTCTTCTGTTCTTAGGTAAGTAAAGCTATTATTCATCTCATTGAATGCACTCGTGAGAAAGTCGGTAGATGTAGAGTTACCTTGAGTTTACTTAGTTACACGGTCATTATTACTATGCCTTATATATATAACTATATAGTTGTATACAGAATATATCAACATAATTATTAAAATTCACAAAAGATAAGAAACTACATTAAAAAGAGTAATTAATATTGATCCTGATGGAAACCAAAACCTGCTTCGAATCGCTTGACAGCAATATATATACGCCGATGCAAGTATATAAAAACAGTGGAAAACCCCAACAGTTTGAGGACACTGTCTACAAACACTTATATAGATTATATAAGCATCTTTTGCATGAAATCAATTAAAACTTACCACAGTATGCCCAGCCTAATGTCAACAAAATCCAACAAAATAACGTTTTAATCATCATTTTTGTAACTGTATAAGTTGTATGTTAATATGAATCAGGGAGTGTTTATTTTCACACAATTGTCACGTATATTCTGTTTGAAACACACGTTGAGGTTATTTAAAGTGACCGCTTAGCGACTCACTTCGACCGTGTACACTAGCGAACTGCCGATAACATAACGGAGAATTTGTTATATATATTGTTTTTGACGTCGTCCGTCATTTTGGATTTGATAGATTACTCTGCTTCTGAAATAGGCATCAGTTACAATGAATTGACGCTTGTTGGGAACTGAAGATCTGTTAAAATATTAGATTCCCCTTCCCCATGCATTGATTAGTATTCTATTGAATACTGTCGGAGAATAAAGTGGCAAAAAACTTCTATGTAAACATTTTGGAACCTGACTTAATTTGCAGGTCATTTTTATTCCCTGACGTTTTTAAAAATGTTAGAGATTTCATTTACGGCTAATTCTGCTTCACAAAAATTCCCAATGAAATACTCATGAACATTTTTAATAATTATAATTCAATGTCTATTAAATTATAATTATTAAAATTATATAGGAGCAGTTCTAATATTCACCCTTGGGGCATTCCATACATATGTATATAGTCAACCCTATTTTAATAATAATTAATTTTGCGTACAGGTTATTGCGGTCGTGATCTCCCGTGGGCTGGGTGTAGAGCATGTGATTTTTTTTACATAATAAGTACTTTTGCAAACTCTTTACAGAAACCGGGTTTTTAAAATTATAATCTCAAGCAAAAAGTGAAAAAAAAAATTACGAGCATCCGGTAAGTTTTGAATATATCGTGGCTTATCAGATACAAACTGCTTTTCTACCAAATTTTTCCAATTTCCAGCCGATGCGACCGGTTTCTAGGCTCCACCCGTAGGCGTACCTATTGGACAGTGAATAATATTTTAGCCTAGTATTTATTGAAAGTAACGAATCAATTCGTTACAAACAACAACAAAGACACACAAAATACCACAACAGCATAAAATTTGCCAGCTTAAACTGAGTTGAAGGTTGGATCAGCCCCTGCTCACCAGAAACATTACCTTAGGCTTACACCTTCCTTTTTTCTTTATTATGATGATGAATGCAAAATGGATATAAAAATATTTCAATAGAAAGATAAATAATAGATATGTTTAAAAAGTGAACTTCTTTAATATTATTATTTATTCTTAGTGATAATTTCCCCAAAAACAAACTCCAAAAAGAAAATTGATAATCATTTTTGTAATATAGCGACAGTAAGCATTATTAAAAGCAGACATTATAATATCTTCGGCAAGTACATATGTATATTCTTAATGGTGAAGATTGTTAAGCATCAAATTAATTTTGTTTTAACATTGTTAATATGTTTGGGACATTTATACATTTATTAGTAAATCATTATTAGTTCATCCCGCAGATTCCTGCCAATATTTCCAGATTGGAATAAGGTAAATACTATTAAAAATATTCCCTTTACAGTTTATAGACAGCAGTTGCTCTTATGAGTGGCAAAAAATTATAATTACTTTCAGAATCTTTAAAAAAACATTTTCTAATTATGTACAGAACCGTTTTTTTTAAATTAAACTTTATTTTTTTTTCTGGAAATGTAGGTTCAGGTTAGAAAACGTATTTTTGAAAATTGTAGAGGTTTATATATTTTATTTAACGTTTTTCATCAGAAAGTCAATTCTAGCTTATCATGAAAAACCATATCGACAAATGAATATGTATGCAAATTTACCATCGGTATTCCACGGATAGTTCAATCTTGATTTGAAGACTTACATAAAACTTCTATACTAATATTATAAAGAAGAGAGATGAGTTTGTTTGTTTAAGGCGAACAGGCTTCGAAACTAGTGGGCCGCTTTGAAAAGGTGTTTTTCTAGTAAAATCCTACATTATCCCAGATGAACATAGGCTATAAAATATAGCAAAGTTACATATGTATGTAAACTTCGGTCCTTATATCGCGAGCGCTGCGGAAATGATTGATAATAGAGCAAACTGATATACTACAGTTTTATAGAGGACATCAACATGTACAAAAAAGTGTGATACCATATGTCTAACTGTTTGCCTGCTATCTGCCCATAATACGCAATGGGTGTTCACCCATTATGATACCTACGTCATCAATCTACGGTATCTTTTTGATGGTGCAATCAGTTGTAGGATACGGGCCTCATTTTTATTACGTCACTCTTTTTTACTTTTAAATACAGGCTAAGAAATGTTGAACGGTCAGCTTGCATGTGCACACCATAAATACCAAAAGCATGGTGGCTTTTCGGCTAAAAAAGAAGTGTCTTTAAAGCCCGCAACCTGAACTCCACTAGCCGTTTTAAAACCGACTCGAATAAGAGAGGTAGCCAGCGAGGTGGACGGAAAGATTCGAGAATGTTCGCAATATGTTTAACATTGTCATTTAAGTCACATATTAGGATGAAAAGATGTTTTCCTAATAATCTCGATGAACGTGCACGCTTCGTCTGGTCGTAGCTGTTACGTTGACCTTGGATAAAAGTGGACTTCCATTAATACTTAATGGACAAAAAGTGCGGCTATTTTAAGTTACAAAGCCCAGGTATGTTTGCACGTGTTTATTCTTGAGTTCATGCTAATCATTTCTAATCTTAGATGGGTTTTGTATTTCTTAAAATCCATTAACATTTATGGTAAACCATTAAGCTCTATGGTATATTTTTTTGGTGTAAAATTTTCAGTTCATATGGATAACACTAAGTTTGTATGAGCGAGTAGCCAAATATATTTTGCTTCTTTTTGCGCTGGCGTTTCTTAATGAATAAGTCAATCAACGAAGAGATGAGCCCATCAGACATTCAGAGTTGCCCATCGACCTTAGCAAACTTTAGTAGTCACTACAACATAGATGTCGTCCAGTTGGTCAAAATATTCTGGCTCTCAAGTACCCAGATGATTCTTAGTCGATTAGACTGCTACATAAAAGAAGTCAGTATACTAGTCCAGTAAACTTCATCGTAAAACTTGTTGATTGATAATATTATCCTAAATTTCCAATCAAGAACCATTATCACCAAGACTATCCATGCAAGACTCGCCTTGTAGTCTATTATAACACCAGGCATGGGATTGTAGATATAATGGCCCAACGTTTCCAAGGAGATAGACATTACTTACACATCATCAAATTGTAAAACTGCTAGTTAGCTGCTGGCGGTAAAGAGAGCAGAGGAGTAATAGTAGGTATGCTAACTCAACTTCTTTATCTGCCATGTCATTCTATTTGAAAATCATTGGACGTAGGTAGTATTTCCCATGAGAAAACTGTTTGAGGAAGTGTATCTCATACGCGTGCCAATAGTCATTGCAATATTGAAAAATAATTTGATTCCTAAAGAAGATAATGTACGCATCCGTCTTGAGCTTCATGACGATGAATGACGCAATTGGTTAGAGCCATTCTTTATGATCATTCAAATTCAGATGTTATTGGACTAAGGTTCGCAGATTTATTTTTGGAAACCTCTGAGAAATGATGATTTGAGTTCGGTGATTAACTTTTGTTTTCTCGCCAGCACCCACGGACTAGCAGAGACACAAGAGACATTAAAATTTACTCATATACAAGATATTACAAAAACTACACAACCGTCAGAAACTGTATTTCTTGAAGCAACGTGCCGATTCTCATGAAAATATCTTATGAAAATCGTTCACAAGCTATTCATGAATATTTCAATTTATACTAGCTCAGCATGATATTGAATTTTCAGAATATTACAATGATTGCCTGTAGCGTAACCTTTTTGTAATATAGTTTCATCATCAGGAAGAATTGAGTTTCATCATTGGGGAAATAAATTTGCATTGAGATTACCAGGTCACGTCACGCGTCACGCCCCCTGCATGACGTTCAATGACATGAGACTCCTTATATTATTACAGGTGCTTTTAAACATAGTAACGCACGCGAAATTTGCGTAAGAATAGACAGTGCCACAGGCCTTCAGAAGGCCCATATAAAAATGGGAAAAATATATAAAACACATCACTCACTTTTAAAACGTTATCATTAAATTATAGGAGAGGAAGTCTTTTCGTTCATTTGCATTTGATACGGGATACAAGTAAGGCATACGGGTTCCTACGTATGCTTCCCCGTGAGTCTTGGTTGTGTAGGTACTTGAATTAATATATTGTTGCCGAAAAAGTATGTATTTTACATATTATGACGCATGAAATCCAAAAATCTATCTCGGGTGAGAATCTGTTACGCCCAACTTGATTCTAAGTGATCAATGCAGCCCAAAGACATGCAGATCACGTTGGGTATTCAGATCACGTTGGCCGAAATAATTAATCTTAATTACCCCATGCTTAGAAATAATACTTCGATCATTCACGGTTTATTATTGTGAGTGCTTAAGGACCTGTCATGAACTTTTTTAGTAAAGTCTATATATCTATCTGTTTTAATCAAATCACTATCAGTATTTGTATAATGTGAGACAGAAACGGAAATACTGGCCGCATTTTTATAGCGTGCGTAACTAAGCCGTTAATTTTTTTAATGTAACACGTAACGGCTACAGTTATTCTGTGGGAAAGTTTTGGAAAATTTCACTGGGATTATATATAAATATATATATATGTTTATAATATCATCAGTTAATTGTCAATTGTTTCTGAATTGTTTGTCGCTGCGACGAATGTCACCCGTTTATCGGCCCTTGCTGACTATATGGTAATAACACGGATCAAATTGGTGAAGAAAAATGAAAGCAAATCGTTGTAAGCAAGTACATTACGTGAAAGACCCCGTAATAGACATTAACGAATTATTTGTCTTGGGGACTTGGCTGTGACGTCATGAGACACTGACTACTCTTGAGTATAAGACGAATCCGACAGTACCCCCTCCTGGGTCTGGTACCGCCTTGTAACCTTGTAAAGTACATATATATTTTTTATTTTCAGTTTTAATTTTACGTTTTTTTTCTCACATTGTAACAAAAAATATAATTTTAATATATTTTGTAGTATATTTTAATATTATAATGTGTATTTAATATATTAATGTCCTTTGTTGATTAATTCAATAATAGTCTTTTTTTAATTCAAAAATCTTAAATCAAATGTTGTCCTAAAGTACAAAGTGAGAAATTTGGGACATTAAAAATAATCCAGAAAAGTATTGGCCATTTTTTTAACGATTTGGGGGGCACTGCTGTGCTGCCAAATATACGTAGATATTATACAGGCAGATATTATAAATATAACAATGGCTTTAACCAATAAAGTGCCTACTACTCAGTAAGATTCTCGCCTCATAATGACGAGACCGAGAGCATATTCCACCACTCTGCTCTAATGCGGGTTGGTGGAGGAAATAAATTTGGTGAAACTCCGCCTTCAAAATGATAACCAATTTAAATCATAAAATTTTAATTAAATAAGTTAATTATTAGTATAATTAGGTTTCCATTATTTTATCTAAAATCCATTTCATAAAATATGGTACAGATGTGTAGACAGCAGGCCTCTTGATGCCGCAAACCGAAGGCCCGAATGATACCACTCCCACCAAAAAGTTTTTGGGACCTTCAAATGTGTCAAACACCTGGAATTTCATTATTTGTTAGTTCATTAATATATACATATATAGTAACTCGAGAATCGATTGTTGAGTGGCCGCCATCTAGTGAAAAACATTCAAAGTAATGACTACCAGAAACGGACTCCAAATTAAATTAACATATATCTTTTCAGTATTGTTCAAATTAAACTAAATCGCCTTTTTGCAAAAAAGGAACATTGGTTAATTAAATTATAGGTCCAAAAACCTTTTCGAACTTACGTGCTGGCGTGACAGTCCTTGAGGTAAAGATATCATATATGAGCCATTTGCCATTCCTAGTATCGTTATATGTACATTTACAATAACTAATTTTAATATGAAATTACTATTTTTTATTTCTATAAAGAATTTGCATTTAAATTCCTTAAAATTTTGTAATAAATAAAAAAAATCTTTGTACAAATCACACATCTGACCCCAAACTAAGCGTTAGCTTGTACTATGGTGATCAGATAACTGATAAACATACATATATACTTTTAATATCATACTTAAATAGATACTTCTATTACACACCCAGACACATAGAACAAACATTCCTGTTCATCACAGAAATGTTTGACCTGGGTTGCAATCCAACCCACGACCTCCGGTATAGTAGTCAGGTTCACTAACCACTAGACCAAGCGGCCTGTCAATAGTAACCATTATAATCCCTGGGTTATGGTCTACCACCGAGCGGATATTACAAATACCTTCATTAAAGGTCCTCCAGAATCTCCTGCGCAGGCATCCTTGTTCTGCCGACCACCAGCGCAGATCTGTTCAGGGCCCATTCGGAACCACTTCCCGAAGAAATGGCAAGCCTCCGGATTCACTATGGGTAACTGCAAACAAGGAAAAAAACCTATACATATATTATATTGATGTGTATTTTAGTAAAATTTGAGATTGTAGGCATGTTAGGATTTCAAATCTTAAAAAAAAAACAATAAATAAAAGATTTTCTGTATAGTGCCACCCTCATTACTAAAGAGTATAAAAATAACCTGCGACCTATTTTCAGACCTATCAACTATTCACTCAAAAAATTCATCAAATTCGGTCAAGCGGTTCCGGAGTAGTTTGATGACAAACATAGTGATATAAAAATTATAAATCCAACAATGTATGGTAACGTTCGTGTGAAAATTGGAAAAGTTTGGACTAGAAGAATTTCTTCAGAATTTTGTACGTGCGTCAATTTACATTCGATTAATCATGTGACAAGATTGTAGATAAAAAATGTAAGGACAGGGTTTGTTTTTTTTATACACGACTAACAATATTACGTCAATGTTGCGGTCTGTATCTCGGTGCTGTATGTAGCTCTATATATACTTTGGTAATACCTGGAAATTGTGAAGTCATACAAATCACGTCTACTTGAGGTGTGTCTTGTAGTCTTTAAAATTTACAGTGTTTTAAGGAAATAGTGTTAGAAAAATACACAATTGTATTAAATAGTGTACGTCATAAAATTGTTGAATGAAAGAGGCATTTATTCGACGCAGAAATATCTGCACCAATATATATATATATATATACATACATATAGTAAATCTATTCTATAGGCACTGGAGCAGCGTGATTGAGTATGCTCTAGACCACCTCAGTGTCAGCTTAGTAGTAGGCTGATAATGTTTTAAAGCTATTCTATACACGTATACCTTAAAATATTTACTCAGCGGGCTAGTAAATCTGGCGGTCCCTGTTGGTATTGTCAGATACCAGTTGTTAAATATATCCCTGCTAGTTTTAAAAGTTTAAATATCGCAGAGACTTAGTCGTGAAGCGCTTTTAGCATTCATATGGCTTTCAACTGCACCCCAACGTAATGTACGTACCGTTGAACCTATTCTCAAAAGTCAACTGTATTCCTATCGTACAGATTTGAAGTTCGATATCATGCCAATCGCGACACAGGAAATCCTTGTAGAAGAGCATGACTGGATAAGTGTTAATCGTTTACTTACAGAGACAAACTGAAGTATGCTAGCTCGTTCTTCAGTGGTCATATTTGTTTTACCCCAGCCCGCAGCTACCGCGTCCTCTCCTGGCCCAAGTACCTTCGATTGCTCTCCGCGTGGCAGGCAAATCGGTGACACGAAGTCTGCATTTAATAAAATAAAAGCGAAAGTAAGACTGTTTGTTTGTCTATTTGTCGGTCTCTCTGTCTGTACCTCCTCACATATAACGTGAACTGATTTTGATGAAACTTGGTACAGAGGTAGAATGTAACTTGAGGAAAAGCATAGGCTACTTTTCCCTCGAAAGAAGGTTTGAAGGAATTGAAAAAGGTGACGAGAGTTGTACATTATCGAAAATATTGGCATAACTTTTACTCTTGTATCAACGCTAATAGACCTTTCATTATAAAACCAGCATAGAACGTACCAGACAGAGATTAGAGTGCATACTCCAAGGCAGCCAATACGGCGCTAAGTGTTCTTTATTATCATAAATATCATAGACGTATGTAGAATCACGTAGGTTCAATCAATTTAATGGTAGAAAGAAATAAAGGATTTTCGCTGAAATCGAAACTCGCCGAAAGTTTAAATTCAAATATAATTATAGAAAAAGAGTGTGGCTCGAGTGACTAGACTTATTATTAGCTACTAACTTGAATAACGTCACTAATTACGAAAAAAAAAACATACATGCATTTATACAACTGTACAACTGTTTGGGATTAGTCACAGTAAGATGTAGTACACATTAAGTCATAATGTTTTAATCTGGAGCTAATTATAATGCGTAATATTTGCCCCACTCGGAAAAGTCGTGAGTCTTCTGATCAAACGAATGCCCAGTTTGTTCTTAGCTATCCGCCTGTTCGGGAGACGCCCTTAGGTTTTAATGTACCATACTACTTTCGTGACCTCATTTCGTCGAGAAACTCCTAGTCTGCTGCGAACACTATCGTGAATTATGTGTTTTTTCACACACAAGTCACATATTTGTGTTTGCAGTCTCTTATGCGCAAACAGCAAAACAAAAGGATAACACTGCTGGTTTAAAGGCTGACTTAAGCAAGAAGATGGTAGCTAACTAGGCGAATGTTAACGAAAGATGCAGTAGGAAGTAATGACCAACCGAGCAGCGGGGGCCGCCTTTTTAAAACTTGCATTTTAAATATAAGATGACGTCATTTGGAGCAGGAATAAGTATGAATAAGAAACAATAATATGAATAAGAAAGATTGAATCATACTGTTTAAGACAACGGGCTTGTCAAGGACGAGGATCGCTATGTCGTTGTGGAAGGCAGGTGTGTTAAACTCGGGGTGGCTGAGTATGGTCATCACCTTCCTTTCTTGGACGGGTGGGGCGCAGACACCTCCTTCACAATCCGGATCTGTTGCTATGTTGTGCTCTCCAATTCTGACTGCAGTTCTGTTTTAAAATGAGGTTGGTGAGATTATGTAGGGAAGAGGGTTCAACACATTTATGTTCCAGTACTGAGGACGGTGCTCTCCTTATTACTTAGGAGCAGAACTACTCGTAATGTTACGTAGGAGTAACACTATATAGAGCAAGGTTCGGCTAACTTTTTTTATATAAACGCCATAAGCAAGTTCACAAGCCTCTTAAATTGAAAAAAATAAATGTAAAAGTGTGGTTCCCTTCATATCTAAAGAAAATATATCACAAAAATTACGAATTTAGCAAATTACAAAATACAAAAAACATTCTTTAACTTTTTAGCGCATATGATGGACGTCTTTCTCAAGTGGTAGGTCTATTGGTTTCAAACCAATGCTGGCCCACTACTAAGCACGGCTTTCTTCTCATACTAAGAAGGCCTAGAGCGCTACCACCATGCTGCTCCATGCGAATGAAGGGGTTTGTGACCAACCCAAGTGTCGGAACGAATATGCGATCTACGAGCAATTATCGCATGGTGGATATCACCTTAGATTACACAATATGATACATCTGAGTGTGGTCCCTGCTGTGTTTACAAGGACTATTTCTAAAAAACTGTACCTTAAGTACTAGGCTATTGTAGTGAAATTTCGAGATCTAAGTTACTGGGCTCTGAAAAATTATGGACTCCTGTGGTTCAGACTGCCGTTCAGGCTCTGGTGACAGGCCAATTACAGAATGTGCCTCCGTATTTTGGCATAAAAATAAGCCCGGGACTAACTGGCGTGAGCACCTAGGGATGTCGAGAGACGGAACCTACACCATTCAACAGGGGGTTTCCTCATTATAACGCCATGAGACACCTCCATCCCCGAGCACATAGCTCAAGGGATTCCACTCTGACCTGCAAATCAAGATCCTCCTCTAATTCCACAGAGTTCTGTTCTTAAATCTCTGATCTACTGGAGGAAAGAAACAGGTGGTCCGCCCTTGAACTTGGGTCCATGGTGTCGCTTGATACCAACAGCTCGCCACATGCTGCCCAATGAGTTTATTTTAATATGCGTTTCCGATTACTTACGATCGGAACAAGTTGCTAGGTTTCTAAGGTCAAGGTACTCACAGTTCGTAATCTTCGGACGCTGTGTCGAGGCAGTGGCTTGCTGTTACCACTTGCCGCTCCGTGATCAGAACGCCGCCACACATCCATTCAATATTATTATTTTCTCTCTCTGAAACAAGCGATAAAATAAGTTGGGCAAAGGCTAAAGACATAATCTCTTAGACACCTTTGCAAATTTACATAAGCTTCAGTTGTAGCATGTACAAAATATATCTAACTGAAACTTCGAGAGCCTTTGTTGGGTGTAGGACCCATCCGTAAGTATAGTTTTCCCATGCCCATCAGTTTGAGATCTGCGTCACAAATCCATAGAAAGTAGTACTAGGAATCGTTACTGAGGTTTGGATATGAGCAAAATATACATATTACGTACTGAGATACACATATTGATAGTAAAATAAAGCCATTAACCCGTAAAATGTATAATGTTAACCGGAACCATAACACTTTTTAATCTGTAATATATTTTCGTAAGTATTACAAAAAAATCGAATATTTTACAATGTCTTCTATAGGTCGAGATAATCGACCAATGGGGATCTTCGACGACTATTTTTGATTCTACATTTGAAATATATATTTTATTTCAGAAATAAAACGATAAGTTACGTTGGCTTACTCTTTACAATCGATATTTTGTATTTAACACTTTGGCATTGTGCCGAAAATTCATCAGTTTCCGATAAATATAAAAAAAACAAACTCATGTTTCTGAAGGTTTGGCACGCATCAAATAATACTTGGAAATAATATTGTTATAATACTTGAAAATAGCAGGTATGAGTTCCTAGTAATCCACTTTCGTCATGAGACCATTATCTTTAGAGCAGAGCTAGACATTTATTGTGATATTTGCACATATTTGCAGATATGCTACGTAATATTACAAATATTCGCTTACTATTTGTCGAAGCGTGTTAATGTTTCTGTTTGAAAACTGAGTAATAGCTATGACTAGTTATTGTTATCGTGTTTTAAATAAAATTTATATTTGTCACTGTTTTTGTACGTTCGTGATAATATAATAATAAATATATTTATTTGCTCACAAGGAATTTCAAGTAGAGTTGATACATCACGGTGATACATCAAGTTGATACATCACGGTCAGGATGTTCAGGTAATTCTCTGTTTTATAACAGATCAGGCTTGTTTTCAGTTATTTAAATATTATACTAATATCAAATCTATACTAAATCAATACTAACCCGGCAAACGAAAGAATATATAAATGATTCATTGTGATCCCATGGGAATAAAACTGGATCTAGGATAAAAAGTTAATCTTTCATAGTATAATCTTACCGGTATATCCCAGTCGCACGAGCCAGGGGAACTGTCCAAGTGCTGCGTTTTGCCCACCGATGATCCGTTCCGCAGCGCTGAACCCACAGTCATTTGCATCCAGGATGGTCCAAGCTGGGTGCTTTGATATGTCCTCTGTTGAAATTAATAATATAATATTCAACCTGTGTAAGGACCAGAGGTAAGGATGCTGTTTTGCGGGTAGCATGGTTGCCGGTAATTGATTTATTTGCCAGTTTTTTGTATCAAAGTCGCCCCATCTATGGTAAAATATTTTAAAAAATCGCCCAATCATTAATTAAGAAATAATTGATAATATACAATATAATACCAATTGAATACTTTTTGTCAGTCCAAGGATAAGTGAGACATTTTTAGTTTTTTGACACTTAAATATTTTTTTTATTATAAATAAAAAAAAACTTAATGTATAAAAGAACTAAGTCAATATGTATCTTTCGTCGTAATTCAAACCTTCGTTCTAATTTTTGACAGATAATAATCAACTAAAACACACTTAGAATCATATTTACAATTCTCACATGATAAAAAAGCCCCAATTGTGACTTATTGTCCAAGCGAAATTGCGATAAATCGCTCAATCTGCCAACCCTGATCAGTGTCCTATATATCTATGTATGTGCCCTAGTTGGTAGCGCCCCTGCGTAGTGAAGGTTTTGGACCTTGGTGGGTAAAAAGAAAGTAAGAAAATAGGGTTTATTCCGCTATAGCGACCTCAACTATGGCCGCAGCAAGCCACGACCGCTGATTTTCCAGACGGCTTTTATACCGAGTAGTTCGAATAGATGTGATGTTTATTAAAGTAATCTTAATTTATGTGACAGATGAACATTTATTCAAAATAAAATTTTATTCATTTATTTATATTATCGGCTTTAGTAACCATTTTTATTTACGACCAAAAGTTTAATTAAATTATTGAAAAAGCGGATTACACAGATATTTTAAATATAATGAAGCTGTGTTAGTGGAGTGCACGCCTGTGTATAAGTCTGTGTATTGTGGGTGTCAGTCTGTGTGTGTGTTTTGTAAGAAGATATTTAAGAGGTGCTACAATTTTTATTTCTTTTACTTTTTTGTAAGAGTTTTAATTGAAAACGTCTCGCCTTGACATTTTATGATTTCGAGCAGTCCGGCAGATAACTTTTTTCACGATATACTCTGTTCTTACTAGTGGGACACGGAGCAAATGTTACTATATTGTTAGTGCTAACCGCGATGCTGTCTCACACTAAGACCTGTCACAATACTGCTGTCTCCTACGGGTTCCAATAACACCACCATTCGAATTGCACATTGTTATTCAGAAATCATAATGTTACATAAGTTGAAATTATTTTCCTACAAAAAGTAACTGCAAAATGTAACTACCATTCATTAATTATAATTATTTTGTAAGCATTTAAAATGCATTAGCTAAACTGTTTTAATGAATTTCTTGTTTTTCATAGGATTTAATAAAAACTAATGAAACGTATTAATGTGTATTGTTTAAGTTGTAATGTGTAATGGTTAAGTTCTGTTATTACGTCTAACTTCCATCGCTTCGCTTTTGTATAGCTAAAGTTCGTGGATGCGATTCTTTAACTATTTTTATTTAAAATAAGCTGTGTCCGCAACTTCGTCCGTGTGGAATTGAACACAAAAGTCACTATGCAGCGCGCGGGTTTTACGTTAACTTATATTTTATAATTCTAAAATAAAAGTAGCCTACTCTTTGTTACATCAACTTGCAACCAGTGAAAGTTTCGTTAAAAATGATCCAGGCGTTCCAGAG
>DWJZ01003423.1:0-17105 GCA_018249125.1 Asbolis capucinus
AAACCGGTGGTCGTGGGTTCGATTCCCACCCAGGTCAAACTTTTCTGTGATGAGCAGGAATGTTTGTTCTGTGTGTCCGGATGTGGAATAGAAATATTTTATTATGTATGTATTTAATAGTATATACGTATGTATGTATATTTTCAATTGTCTGATCACCATAGCACAAGCTAACGCTTAATTTGGGGGTCAGATGACCCTGTGTTAGTTGTCCAAAGATATTTATTTATTTATATATATAGATATTATAATCACAGATACGTCACTAATACATTCGGAGCTTCAATTTTTATCCACCTTGATACACCATCTTGTCAAACATGAATCGTTACTCTATGACGTATGACCTATATAAAATAGGTATAAATATACAATGAATATTAAAATGTTAATAATAAAGCCATTTTTGAACTAATAATTCATACTTCACTCAGTAATCATTCAGAATCAATCAATTACATTGTAGGAACACTAGTAGGACGTTTGACACCAGTTTGACAAAATGGCGTCCAAGATGGCATTTGAAAGCAGATCAAAAACTGAAACCCAAACGTATGAAGGTAGCCAGCCTATCTATGGTTATAATAACATTGGTAGCTTATTAAACTTAGCTTGGACAGTTTTTCTGTTCTTATTGCTCTATCTAATATGAAACATAGCTATCTTTATCCACAGAACAACTAGAGCTAGTAGAAGTGCTATGTAGGATTTATATGGGGACCATATGAACATTTTCATGTTACATATTGAACTACCAAAGTAAACAATACTTCATTCATCGTACATATATAATTTATTCAAGTGTTTACTAAAACACACCTGGTATTTTTTTTAAATAACTTACATGTATATAATATTAGGGTCTATTTTGCTGTCAAAAATAAAATGATTACGTTATTTTGTAATTTACCAGCTAATATCACCGTAACGACGATATTTACTTAAATAACAGAGTTTACACAGCGTAAGTTTTGATAAAGCGGAAATAATTTGAAAATTAACTTTATTTTAAAGCACTAAGGATGAGGTTAGTTTGAGCCTGATTATGATTACTGTTGTATTACATAATTTCTGCAAAATGCTACGGAATATTACTCACCGCTGGTAATTGTATATGTTAAATGCAAACCGCGGCATGATTTTACGTTATATGTACATAATTTGACAGGTCATTATATCTCAATATTCGATGACAACTAGGTTTGACTCTAGTCAAAAGTGTGAGCATGGCGCACATCACAGCAACAAACTTACCATATCTGCTAGGGTTCTTCGCTTTGTCTCTTTACCTATTTCTATAAAAAACGAAAAATACAGAAAGACAATATAATATTTAACATTTTAACATCTTTGAAGAAATGTGACCTATTTTGGGCTCTTGTTGGAAACCACAATAAAGTTCTTTGTTGCAAACCTCATTGTTTACAAAGCACAGAAATAAAAAGAAAAACAAAACACGCCTCAAAGACGCCACAGAGTATAAAATTACAAGAACAAGATAACTCTTGAGTAATTTATCAAAATGGCCGTTTGCGTAATTTTTTGAGTCGAGCAGTGCCCCTAGCGGCAACCCCGTGTACTAAATCACTGGGCAAGCGACGGGACTTATCAAATAACTCATGATAATAAAATGTAACTCAGTTTTTAACGTGTAACGAAGACACGAAAAGACAGATAAACAGAGTTCTCTTTTGGTTTGTTGAAATTTGAAACGAAAAGTTGTAAATTAAGACAATAACAAGAAATAGAATTTTGTAACATCTGTTTCAAATTATTTTTACGTCATATTTTGTGATTTAAAACTTCGTAGTCTTTATATTAACTTCCTAGATCTGCTGAGATTTCTATAAAGAATAAGAATGAATCTTTGCACAATTTTTACCTTCCCAATTGTCACCTATTAAAATTATGTATTAGATATTAGTAGCACATATGGACGTCAATACTTTTTGAATTTACTTTCGTTTCGGAAAGGTGCTTTATTGAGGAGAAGAAACGGCGAAGGTAGCCCTCCTGAATTCAGCTTAGCTCTCCTAATTCCCATTTTGATTCGCGCGCAGCTGGCTTCATGTCATTGATAGCCCACAACTGAGCACAGTTCTTTTCTCATACCGACGAATTCTGGAGCACACTATCACGCTGCTTTATGCGGATTGGTCGAGGAGTGGCACAGTTAATGGTCAACCAAGCGTCAGAATTTATGTCACCAGAAGGTCTCCGACATGATTATGACATTAAGGATTGCTATCTAAGATAACAGCCGGGATGGAAATCTTATCTGCCGGGCGAACCCCCCAAAACACGGAAACAATGATAACATTTTTGCCACTAGTCCTTACCCATCCTTACACAAGTCGCTTAACTATATCAGTATGTATTTTCAAAATTACCATTTAGTGGCTAAAAGTAAGGGTAATTTATTATATCAATAAAGTTATTGTAGCACAAATAAAGCTGAAAGTGGGATATTTAACTGAAGTGTTATGACAGCTATATCATGGCGCGTTAGTTTTTTTATGGGGGTGTAAAATTAGCCATAGCATGGCGTGGCTCGCTCCGCTGGTGATAAAATTGAGGCGTATCCAGAGTTTCATTACCAATTTTATGGTAGGCTTGTTTGTTTTAAGGTGAGTGGTGCTTAAAAATAAAAATATTTTGGTACAGTTTAGTATTTAAATACTAGGGATGTTATGGAGGTTCGTAACCGTAAACGAAACTGTCGGATATCCTGTTAATCAATGAGAAAGTTTGTGAGGATATTTGGTTTTCCTTCACGTGCCAACTGTTGGACGGATTAAGATGAAATTTGGCACACAAATAGACTACATCCAGGAAATGAACATAGGATAAATTTATCCTAGTTGTAGATGAACCCGGGATGATTTGTACACTACTAATTTTGGAAATTTGGTTTTCCTTGACGTGCTAACTCATAAACGGATTTAAGGGAAACTTGGCACACAATATATGTCGATAGATCACATCCAAGCCACTTATGATCCCGAATAATTGCAAGGTACCTTTGGAATAGGGCATAAAAGTTTATATCGGATTTACACAAACGAATGCAAGCGAAGCTGTGGATACATCTAGTATAAAATATGATACTCCAATAATGTCCAATTATTCTACAAAATTACAAAATTATTCTACACACTCAAGAATGTAATTTACATTCTGATATTTCAAGGACAGGATCTTTTTGCTCAAGAAGTGCCTCATAACTCTTAAAGATCCTCTAACCGAACACTCTTTATTACTCCACGACAAGGTAATTGTAGGGCCGACACACGCTAGCATAACCTCTTAATTTATTGAACGAAACTAATGAAATTCCTGAGCAAAGTTTATTGCGAGCGACAGCCCTGTATAAGGCAACAATTTTGGCAACCCCCTCCTCCTTGAGATAGGGTTGAAGCGCTTTAATCGTTTCTTTAATTATTTCCAAACTTGGTGTTGTTGTAGCGCAAGCGATGTGGTTGATGCGATGTGTTCTGAAATCTTTGAAACTTTATGTATGACGCGTTACTGGAATAGTTTTTTAAGAATATTTGTTACATATTTTTATAGTTTATTTTCTATCACTAACACAACAGCCGTAACACTCCGCTCTGTATACATCCGTCCGAGCTATATCTTCTGTATTAAAACTTGACCTTTGGCCTAGGTTATAATAATAAAAAAAAATTAAAACCTATCTAAAAAAAGCCTTTTCTGCAAACCCTTTGTATTACCGGTTAAAAAATAGCTATGGCAAAATTATTATATTGAGATTTGTATAAGATATTTCTTACTCAATTTTCTCTCATTGTTCACCTTTCCATACTAGATCAGCGTGGTGGACTATGCTCCTGACTTCCTCACTCTTCGCTACCTATTATGTATGTATGTATTTAAATTATGAAATGAATTTTAAATAGAATAAAATGAAAAGAAAATTATGAATAAGATAGGAATGAGAACTTTAAATGTTGTTTTATGATATTTACAGGTTTATGTATTTAATATTATTATTGTAGAAATGTAGATATTAGAATTATTCGATTATAAAATTATAATTATTAAGTTTCGTTATTTACAGAACAATATTTGGTTTCTTTATTTTGATTATACACATGTGAATAATATGAATAAGTTAGTTTCTAGTATATCTCCTACTGACTGACAGTGAGACCATTCTGTTTGCTTTGCTTCTGCAACAGTGTTAATTTCGCTGGATGCTCGGCTTCTACGATATTTATCGGCGACTCCTTGTCTTGATTATTTGTTAACGTCTTCCCAAACGATTGTATTTTGTATCGTCTAAGTGCTCGATAAAGTAGCGGTCGTTGCTACGAATAATATCTTTTTAATTGTTGTTAAATTGGCGTTTATCAAGAAATTTCTGTCATTAACATCTTATTCTTGGGTTCTTGGTGTCTATTCGTTTGTGATGTCATGAATTAATGAAAAGACATGAAGCTTGAATTTGTTACGTGAAAAGGTTCTGGATTCAATGAATCTGAACCCAGTGTCAACAGGACGTTTCTAACGTCTTAACGGGCTAAATAATGAGGTAGCAGTAGCCAATTAAAATTTTAAACTATTACACTGAAAGTCGTGAGTTGCATTCCCGCCCAGGTCAAACTATTCTATGATAAGCAGGAATGTTTGATTTGTGTGTAAAAATATCTATATAATTATATATTAAAAATATATACATACATATGTATGTTTATCAGTTGTCTGATCAGCATAGTACAAGCTATCGCTTAGTTTGGGTTCAGATGGCCGTGTGTGTGAGTTGTCCATAGATATTTATTTACTTAGATTACCTTACACAGTATAAGTTTTATAAGTAGCTACTACGTTCTCAAATCATGCCTCTATAGTTTATACATAAAACATTTGACAGGGAGACGTCTCGTTAGTAAATTCACTGATCTCGAAGAAACAATCGTTTCTTGCATAAAATTTAGATATTTAGGCTTAATTAAAATTTCTTACTAACAATGATGTCTCAGCGAACTGCCGAGCGAAACGAAGGGGATACGAATGACAAACCAGAGTAGACTGTAAGTGTATAAGAGAGAGCGATTTTTTGCTGCGTTCGATATCACACTATCTTCTCTACTAGTATAGTGTACTACGTCCAGATAACTGTTTATCTTCTGGCCGTGGCTGTTATAATTATATGATGTAATATATATATGTATCTGTATAAGTGCTGCTTGCAACATACAAGCAATCACAATAAAAAAAAAATTGTACTTAATATAAGGTATATACATATGTATATACATATACCTTCATGAACTATGTACGACTATACAATATTTCTTACACTTCATTGTGTACCACAAATGATATTTAATAAGTATACATGTTATTGTAAAGTAAAATACAAAGGACAATCTAATTTTAAATAGCGAATAACCTTAGGAAAGATACGTAGAGACGGAAGATAAAAAAGAGAAATAGAAATCAAGCGAGAACTTTGGTAGAATGTACAGTTTAAAATATTAATATAGGAAATCCCAGTGTTTGGCCATGAGCATGTAAGACTATAAGGCGGTTATTCATTGCTAACTGATATTCAAATATGCATCATAATCACTGGACATAATGATTCCATCAGTGACATGATTTGGCACTGTACCAATACAGTGTAGTTAAAAGATACAGTTACGATAAAAATTGGTTTTTATCTGCGAACTCGAGTTGTGGTTAATGTTTTTCGAGCTACGTTTAAATATGTAGGTATTTGGATACGCTCTATAGTTTAAAGGAATTGAAGGATTTTAATACATGAGATGTCATCAGATGTGACACAATTTTAATAACATTGTTTGAAACTTATGAACACTACTACTATTTGTAAAAAATACGATTTTGTAATAATTGTTTATACCCGCAGGAATCCTATCACTTGCACCACTCTAACTAAGAGAAGCAAACTTCAGCGAAACAAGCAACCCAATCCAGATGATGAATCATTAAAAGAATTAAAATATTGCAGCTGTGGGGTGGATGTGCAAATGTTGCAAAATCTTTGATAAGTAATTGGGGAGTGGCGAGGCTTTCTTTCAATGTTTGTTTAATGTAACAGTATTAATATTTCAAGGAATGCTTAGAAAACTTTTTATTTAATCACTAGAAACTTCCCTCGCTTCGCTTTGGAAGATCCAGTTACGAGGAAAAGGTAGTCATTGGGGTATAACTGGAACAGTTAGTTATGATATCGTGGACTTAATTGTAGGTATTGATGTCCTCTGTACAACTGTTGTATAAAACTTTGCTCTATTGTCGATAATTTCCACTGCGTACGCGATGTAAGAGTTTTTTTGGTGTTCTTTTCACACGTTAGTTATATTATGGAAGTACAAAATTATATGATAATATATTTGTTAATGACTAAGTTCTATCTATACCTCTTTGTCTGGCCTAGTACATTAGTACATATTTTCACCAAAGTTGTATTACACAAAAGCGTAAAACAGACAGAGAGGGACATGTGTAGTTTAATAAGATATAATAAATATGATAAGGATTAGTTCTTCTCTGTTTTGTTTGAGAGACATACAATACATAAAATGAGGCACGTGGATCTAATTGCTGCATTCAACTTATAACTTACACTCGCAGGTTATAGCTTATAGTTAAACTTGAATATTTGGGATTCTGGAGTACATAATAGATTTATTAAATTGCTTCATGGTAAGTCAAATTACTACTTACCTCAAGGTTATGTTAATATCGAAGATCTGGAGGGCCTGGCGAAGTTAACTAAGATAACAAACGCAGAACATCATCTGCCGGCTCAACTAGTGTTATAAAAAGATTATACTGGAACTGACACTTTGCAGGAATTTCAATTTGCGTCAGTCAATAAAACCAAAATTTTTCTTATAGCGCTCGACCTGAATTGTGCTCTTGTAATGAGAAAATGTCTTGAAAAGCTGAGGTCTTACAGCCTAAAGACGATGCTTCACCACAGACGAGATGCCAATCAATTCATTTTTGACGCTTTTTTATAACATATAGGTTTTCATACTATCTGTATGTTGAATACCCATAAAAATATATACAGCGTGCCGATATATAGACTTGGCAAAATTACATCTCCTTTTTGAAAACAATACAAAATATTCCAACATACATATCATATCTATGTATGTATGTACATATCTTACTTTAAATGCCAGTCATTCTTGTTAGCATTTTTTTTATCTAAATTGACAAATTAATTGATTGAATGATCCTATAGACTATTTGATACAGATTCTGCAAAGCCAGAGGTTCTCGATTCGATTCCTGGCTGGGTATACTATTGTTGTTCATGCCAAATGCAACTCTGGAAATCATAAAACGGGGTTAAACTATGTAGGAATAAACCAAGCGTTCGTTATTATTTTCGCTTTATCCCACGAATATTATAAACACAAAAGTTTGTAAGTATGGATGTATGGATGTTTGTTACTCTTTCACGAAAAAACTTACTGACGGATTTGGATGAATTTTTACAGTAATATAGGTTGTACATAAAAATAACATATAGGCCAAAATTTGTAACGATTTAATGTAATTTTGATCATAACATAACAATACGTGTCAACTAAGTCGGAAAAAAACCTGCCTTCTAAGAGCTATCTTGGCGTACGCTGCCTAAACCATTTGGATGGAGTAAAACAACGTTGATATACCGTAGGATTGTTTGTTTCTAGTAGTTTTAAATAAAAGTCTATATATCTACCTTTTTACTTATATATACCTTGTGTGTGGGAGCCACTATGACCAAAATAGTGAACCATAAAATTAAAAAATCGGATACTGTTTTACGATGTACATTTTGGTATTATTTATTTATAGGAAAGAATTGGAATGAAACATAAATATGGCGCGAGCGAAACCACGGGCGGACCCTAGTGTAAGATAAAAAGCAGTCATTAATATTTCATGAAAACCTCAATGTTAAGGTGCGGCGTTTGCCTGTTATTGATTTTTTCCGTATAGTTTAAGAACCATTACAAACTTTTGTAGTAAACCTACAAAATATAAAATAAATAGGTAACAACCTTATACATTACCTACGATTGTTCACGCTTAAATATCGCCAGTATATCGCTCGTTCGCTGACAGTGGAACAAGTATCACATCTTAAGGAGCGGCGACGTAATAATTATTTAAAGTGCATTTTAAAAAACCCCTTCCTTTAATCGCACTTTCAAAGAGATAAATAAAGCAGAGTCTGCTTCTGGCGTTTTAAATTCATGAAGTACTGCCTTTATGAATATCATTTTTCTTAGTATAGTTATCCTTTTTTTACTGTAAATTATTTATAAGGGCAATTTAGGCTTAAAGCTGCTATCCTGCTGAAGTGAGAGGTTTCCGTTTCGAGGCAGACAACTGGAAGATGTATGCTTGTTCTTCGGCTATGAGTGTTCTACAGTGAGTTCCGATGGCGTAGGTGGTCAATTTAAGAGGTCTCAGTGGTCAACCACCGTCCATTTCTCCTCTACTACGCGACAGGCCGGTTGGTCTAGTGGTTAATGAACCTGACTAATACACTCGAGGTCTGTGATGAGCAGGTATGTTTGTTCTGTGTGTCTGGGTGGATAATAGAAATATCTATTTTAGTATGTATTGAAAAGTACATATATATGTATGTATGTTTAACAGTTGTTAACCGTCCCCCAAGGAAATTAATAACACCAGACTGCGGTGTTACTGACGTGTTGCCTACCAAGAAGAATGTACTAGACCTGCATAAGCAGGGAAGAGAAACGAAGAAGAAGAAAGAAGTTTGCTAACTATAAGGGTTTCGAATTTACTAAGTAACCCTAATTAACTTGAAAGATTTCCCCCTGGTCGTCTCACTCAGAACTGATGACGGATTATTCAAGTGGTCATTAGCGGTCATTAATCACAATCAACGCTAATCAGCAGTTAAACTTGGCACTTGCTTTTCAAATTGTAAAACAATTAGTTTGTTAAATATTTAATTTTGAATTTGAAATTGACTAATTCACTTCTTTAATAATATTATATTAGAAATTCAAGTCGTAAAGTATAAATGTATCCTTAAATACAATACAAATAAATACACAAGTATTTATTATTGCGTTAAAATAAATGAATAAACAATATTTTATAATTTATAGCATGATTTATTTGATCAAGGTCTAAAGAATAATATTAATTTCAGTTATTGCCAAGGTGAGATGTCAGATGTTATACATCAAATGGGACTACTGTAAGACTTACATATTCGGTCAGATGTACATCGTATACTGTAAGCTAAGGCTTCCAAGGCGCTCCAGAGGGTTCATAGCCCTGCGGCTTGTTTCGATTGTAAGAGATAGAAAAAGTTAAGCAACAGCGGGCGCGTTGGGTAGGAGGATGGGACCGCTAGTGGCAAAAAATTCATGAAAGCTTGCATGCACGTAAAGCCGTCGGTCCCAGTTGATGTTGTTTTATAGCAATCGTTAAGCCATGTCAGATGCCATCTGGCGGCATACAGCTTCTGACACTTTGGTTGACCTCTAACCCCTCCACTAATCCGCATTGGAGTAGCGTAGAAGTCTAGCCCTTCTCGTAGAGACCCGTGCTCAGCAGTGAGCTATCGATGGATTGAAGCCAATGCTTCCAAACCAAACGGTTAGTAGTTTGGTCAGATGTCACACATGATGTGTAGTGTTGGATATGTCCAACTTCTATAAGCCTTAGTTTGGTCAGATGTTGCAAATCACGTGCAACAACTGTAAGCCTTACAATTTGATAAGATGTTACACATCGTATGCAACTTCAACATGCTTCAAAGTTCAACCAGATATTACACTATTATTTTAAATCGAAACCTAGTTTGAAACCACTGATCCTCCAGTACCATTGAAGCATTAATGATCATTACGAATTGTACCTAGATGTCCTAGATCTAATATCCCGATCTAGTTACACGTTACGACACAAAGAGCAATTCGGTGCTATCAACGGATTAATTGTATAGATTAGGTGCGCCATTTGGGCGGTTTAGTGGCCCTGGTTGAGTGAGGTGCACCTGGATTGCTACGGGAATTAAGGTATCGTGCTTCGATGGAATACCGATTTGACTCAGTAACCGGTTTTGTTTTAATGTGCAGATGAAACTAACCTGGGTGGTATATATGTGACAAATACACTTTTGTTCTCGGGTAATGGGTGTTTTTGTAAAGTTCAATTCCTAAAACAGGGATTTAGGGATAGCACCTGGACAGTTACGGGAGTTAAGGTATCGTGCTTCAATGGAATACCGGTTTGACATAGTAACTGATTTTGGCAGAATGTGCAAATTTAAACTGACCTGGGTGGTATATTTGTATATGACAGATAAATGTCTGTTCTCGGGTTATACATAGATGTTTTTGTAGGTTTTTTGCGATGTTCAATTCCTGAAACAGAGAAAAAGTTATGGGTTGAATTAAAGACAGCACCTGGATAGGTACTGGAATTAAGGTATCGTGCTTCGATAGGACACTGGTTTGACACAGTAACCGGGTTTGTTTTGATGTGCCGAAACTGACCTGGGTGGTATTTATGTGACAGATAAATGTTTGTTCTAAGGTTGTAGATGTTCTTTGTAGGTTTTTTGTGAGGTTCGATTCCCGAAAAAGGGAAAGGACTTGTGTTAATTTTATCCTACATGCTGTAAAGAATTTACTTTCATAGCCGGAATTTGACAGGCATGGGAGGTGTGGTTTATGTGTGTTTTAGTATTGTGCTACACGCGGTGAATCCTTATGCAAAAAGTGTCTGCCCGCGGCATCGCCCGCGTGGTAGCATATTAATAAAAAGTAGCCTTTGTGTTATTCCAGACTATAATCTATCTCTGTGCCGAATCTCCACACGTTCCGTTCTGTAGTTTTTGCATGAAGGAGGAACAAACATCCATCAATCCGTCTTCACAGACTTTTATAATATTATGTAGGACATCGTCTTAAAATTATTCTCAACCATAAAGAGCGAGTATGAAGACAAATCGAGAAATAATCATATATTTTAATTATTATTACAAAGCTGAAGAGTTTGTTTGTTCGCTTGAACGCGCTACCCTCAGAAACTACGGGTCCGATTTGAAAAATTCTTTCCATGTTAGATAGCTCATTTATCGAGGAAGGCTATAGGTTATACATATATCATCACGCTAAGACCAGTAGGAGCGGAGGACCAATGAAGAATGTTTCAAAATTGGGGGATTTTTTTCCTATTGAGAGCTTCTGCTACATGCACTACGTAGGCGGAGAAAATTTCGCAAAAATCATGTACGATAGAATGAACGAAGTCGCGGGCGGAATCTAGTTTAAAATAAAATGCAAGTACACACAAACTCAATATTGCAATGAAATGTTTTGAAAGCTTTGTAGCTGATAATAGTAATAAAATAAATACCTAACCATATAAGGTTGAATCTGTAAGATGAGCTGCAGATATCGTTTTAAGGGAACGTGCTTATTACACATAATAGTTTTATGGTGCATGGGACAAGTTACAAGTGAATGGCGGCTTAATTCTCTCACATTGCGACATGGAAGAGAAGAGAGAAGATGATGACAACCTGTAAGAGTATGATGTAATGATGTTACACGAGATATCAATCCAATGGTTATACAATGGCGTTACGTAATCTCGAACTCACGATGTACAATTAGAAATGTTTATGAAGAAAATTCAATCATGATTTATGTACATATAAAAAGCGTGTATTTATTATAAGCTCACCCTCTTTAAAAAAAATTAACGTTATGTTTTATTAGTTTTTTACTGCAACTTTGTCGGCATGGCACTGTCCCCCCTCTTCACTCTATCCCAACCCCCTTCCCATACTCAAAAACTAGTGAACAATTACTGAACTTTATGATTTTGTCCTCAATAATATATAACTTCTCTAGAAACTTTCGCCCATATTAGAATCCGTTCAATACACTTTCACGATTAAAAGTAGCCAACAGTTTTTCTCAAGCTTAATTTTACCTGCGTACAAAGTTTAATTAAAATCGGTTCAGTACTTTACAAGTGGAAAGTTAACAGACAGATTTACTTTCACACAGTATTAGTAAAGATTGCCAATTCGCTTATCCTATATATTGCGCCGCGGGTATCAGTGTTGGGGTAGGCGCGTAAAAAGCCGAGGCGCAATGTATGCCAATTCGTCCGTCCCGGACCGGACACTGCCGGACGTGCCGTATGGTAGCGTCAGCGTAAAAATAAAGATAATTATTTTATTAAGTTAGTGCGCTTTACCATCAAAGACTAGGTCGCCATCGTTACCATCAGGTGGTTTCGTAGTCAAGCATTAATTTATTGAACATAATATAATAATGAAAATTTTATCATATAATAAGATATTTTATAGTATAATTTTAGCATTTTTAATTTTATTTATATAGTTTGATTTTTTATCCATAAAAACATAATGAATTGTATGTAACCTAACAAATTAATAAATTTTATTGAATGTGTTGTTGTTTGTTTGTGAATTTTTGTTTATGGGCCTCAGTTGCCCGATACAAATAAAATAAAATATGTACAAATAAAAAGAGATAGTTTCTAATTTTTCACTTATGACGCGTTTATTATTGAACACATATCTCTGTTAGTGCGATTTGTGTATATGATCGCCAAAGTTAAGAAACGATGGTCGAAAAGTGAATGGATTTTGTTTCTTTCTATGCGGATTTCTGTAATTAATTATCTTTTATTTTTATCATAAATAAAAAACCTTTTTACTCAGTTGAGTAACGTAAAATAGGATACCTATTTTTTAGTACGTAGTTCGTTTAGTAAGTTATAGGTTCGATTCCTGGTTAGGGCATTTGGGTTATGTAGGGCCTGGATCGAGTAAAGTGTTAGGTTTTACATGGAATTCTAAAATAAAAGTGTATAAGTATTTATTTCTTAATTTAAAAAAAATGATACACCTTATATTTGGTTTAAGATAAGCGTAATTTGCTGTCGGTACACCTGTCGTGACCGGCGTGCGAATCAGCGTTCAGTTTCAATTTGCCCTCGCCTCCTGCACTGCATCCGGACTATTTCGGACTATTCTTGACTATTCGGGACTATTCTGGAATATCCTGACCCGCTATTTCGCAACTTAGCCCCTTTAAATACTTGCTGCCTTTTATATTCTACACAAAGGTTCCAGCACTTGTAACTCAGCGGCTGGTGTTGCTCATAAGTAATTGGCAAAGATAAGCAGCATTTACTAGGAAAACAGATGAGACTGTTAGTGGCAAAACTATCATCAGTTCTTTCGTGCTTCCGAGGGCACGTCGGAGGCCTAAGGGCGGCTTTTAATTTTGCAACTAATTTAATTTTGCAAATTCTCCATTAATACGCGTGTGAGCAGTATGGTGGAGTATGCTTGAGGCCTCGTCTATTTGACAAGAGACCGAGCTCAGTAGTGGGCCATCAAAATGTTAATGTTAAGTTTTATAAAAAAACATTAAATTTTTTAATGTAGATTGCTTAATGATGCTTCCCCAGTCACGAGGATACTGCTCAGTAATGGGCCATTATTGAAGCCAGTGGAACAAAACCAACCCTGAAAATTTTAAAAACGACCTCTTACGCCAAGAATATATTCTAAAAATATTCGCATTCTAAAATGAGGAGCAAAAATCGAGGCACAACATCGATTGTGGAATATATTTACAGAATATCGAATGCAAATTCCTATTTATCAATAGACCTGCCATATTCTAAATTCGGGTGTAAATTGTCGTCGTTGGAAATATGAAATATTTTTGCGAAGCGGACGGTAGAATGAATATGTTGTGCCGATGGCGTAAATGTTGGGTTAAGGATGTATTCGAGGTTGCTGAGGGATTTTTAAGCTTTTTCATTTGTTGAAAATCTTTGGTGGAATGGAATAGCGAATAAATAAATGGATTTAACCCATCGATGGCCCACTACTGACCACGGATCTCTCCTCATACTGATGAGGCCTATAGCTTGCTGCACCAGGGAGGGGTGGTGGAGGGGTAAGTGGCCAACCCAAGTGTCGATTGCTATCTTACGACTGGTACCGATGGTTGTACATGCCCTCCGAAGCACGGAAGCGTTCATAAAATTTTGCCGCTAGCGGTCACCCATCCTCCTACCGACCGCGCTCGCTGTTGCTCATCTTTTCTGATCGCTTACAATCGAAACGTTGCCCACGTCAATTGTACATGGGGAGGATAAGAGGTAGATTTAATACCAAAATGCTGGTTCTTCGCCTAAAAGAAAAGATAATTTTTAGATAGTGTAATTATAGACATTTTTTCTCTGTTTATATAATATTTCTTTATTTATTTACAACCCGACATACGTCTGGTCCCGCCTTATCCCGCCGGTCGGAACGACGCGGTTTTCTTCGTCTTTTATTATGCGTATCGTAGGGAATGGAATGACTTGCCTGCGTCGGTGTTCCCGCCTAAGTATGATGTAGGAGTCTTCAAGAGAAGAGTGAATAGGCATATACTAAGTTAGTGTGTCCAACACCTCAGACATCATCGCATCTTTCCATCAAGTGGGATCGACGTCAAGCATTAACTTATTCTATATAAAATAAGCTATGTGTATTAGTTACTGTACCGAACTTTTACCTGTGATTCCGAAGAAATAAAATATTTCTCTGTGATAAAAAAACATCCTAATAGGTCCAGAAGTTTCAGTATTGCCACACTAATTTTTTCACGGTAATCTCGCGGAAATAAAGCCGGTTCCGGGTAAAAAGTGTCTTATAACCTTCCTCAGTAAATCGGACTGTTGAACATTAACTAAATTTGTCATTTCAGAAGAACTGTTCATGAGATTAACGTGTAGAAATTAACAAACAAAATCTTCAGCTTTATAATATTAGTAGGTATAGAAGAAATACACGAGAAGCGAATGTGAGGTGAGGTGAAGGTGAGGGAAGATTTTATGAGTAGTATACCAGCCGGGTATGAAGAGAAGACGATGAGATCTAAAGATTTCATTGCCATGTAACTTCAGGTGTTTTTTTTCTCTAGTTTTTATGATGTGATTATAATTGTTCTAAATTTTACTTTTTCGCTTCTTGGGATTTCCACAGTTGTTTGTAATAATTTATGTTTTTCTACCACATTATATCTACTTTAAAATTAAACTATACATTGAAATTATAAATCGATGTAACTCACACATACACAGATGCACATACACCGCGTACCACGTTTCACATCGATCTTTCTCAATCCTAAGATTTACGATGCTGCACATTGCGCGCTCGCCTGACACGAGTTTGAAACGTCATTGAGGAGCCAGCGATGTATGTAAATTGTGAGATTTATTACTCATCAAGCATATGTATAGTATCAGATTGTGGAACTAGATGGCGCTCTACGTAACTTACTGCTACGTTGAAAAGCGGATCTGTATTTTTGGAATTTAGAATGTAAAGGATGGAAATGTAACCTAATAAACAAATAATTGTTAACGCTTCCTTACCTAACTTTCTAACCTTAGTCTGTTTTTCAGCCAAGTCGTTTGTCCGTCGTAAGACCTTGTTTCCCTAATCGTAGCTGCCAATAACTTGTAAATTTTAGTGTCACTGTCGTAACAAAAGCCTCCTTCACCAGATGCAGTTTTTGGCGTTTTCGGCTCCTCTGTAAAGTGACTGGAGTCTGGAAATTCTATAGCAATATTTAACTTAAGTAGTTAAAATATTTTAAATATTCAGTAATCATATTTACTTCACTTTATTTTTTAAACGTTTTTTCTTCTGGCTTTGGGTATGTATATACATATGTATGGTTTTGTATGTATTATATGTACCTTGATTTTTTCTGGATTAATTGAAATGAAATGAAAACTATTTATTTCGTCTTAGGAACCAAAAGCTCACTTAACGAAAGTCAAATTTTTATAATAATTAATTTATATAAAAAAACTTTGATAAAGCCTAAAGTAAAATAAATAAATGATGGGCGTTAAGCTCACTAAAATCTAGATTAAGTTTAAAGACAATTAATAATATAAAATATAAATAAAACACATACCACGAGAAGTTAATAATATTCTGAAATGTTATCTCTCAATTAATAATACTCTTTATATTGTAAGACTAAAAATATCCTCAAAAAGTTGCCCTGTTCTGGCTCGAAACCCCTCATTATAATTTGATGAACCATAATTTTATACAAAATTGTGATGTTTCAAGCTGAGATCTTATTGAAGTTAATTATACACTCTATAAACCCCAATGAATCATCCGGAAATGCTTGAGATACCGAATGAGGTTGAACTGAGTCGCGGATTTTGCACATTTTATTCACAGGTACACATGATATTGTATTTTTATTCGTGGATATTTTAGTATCTAGTTCTTAAATCATCACCGATCCATTAATATTATAATCAGTACAAATAATAAATCTGTGACTGATCGCTGTCTATACATATAAGATATTTGGGAGAACTATAGCTTGGGGTTTTTGGTAGGGATTACAATGAAAATTATTGATTTTTATCAGTTTATTTCATTGTCTGGTTTTAATTCCGATTCAGAACGGTTTGTCACTGATGTGTTTATAATTTTTACATCAAGTGAACAATTAGTTAAATTGAACAGATACACCTTATACTGAGACGTCTTAAAAATATGTAATGGCCGATTGGCCGAGGCAGTGCCGTGTCACTAGTGATGTCCCGTGCACTTCATTATAGGTCCGTTGTGCTAACCTGTTTTAAAACTGTGTTACATTAAAACAATTTTCCAAAAAAAAAACATGTACCAAAGCTAACCGAAAGTAGTCGCGTTTTTATTTTAAACTAATTTCCGCCCGCGACTTCGTCGGCGTGGAATAATTACTTTGGTCTAACACTAATTTTAATCCGCGTCTTCGTTTTGTCCTACATGATTTTTGCGAAACTTTAAACGAAACTAAAAGCGTTTACGCAGCGCACGCAGCGGAGTCTCATATGAAAAAATAACCCGATTTTGAAACATTCTTAATTGGTGCTCCGCTCCTGCTGGTCTTAGCGTGATGATATATGTATATCCCATAGCCTCCTCGATAAATGAACTATCTGACACTGAAAGAATTTTTCTAATTGGACCAATAGTTCCTGAGATTAGCGCGTTC
>DWJZ01003424.1:0-17095 GCA_018249125.1 Asbolis capucinus
TATTATTTTATATAATTATTTTATTAAGATTTTATATCAAGTGTCTTTGAAGTTATTTGCATGTTATAATTTTTGAGTGATTACATGTCCCGCTAACAACATCGAACGTAGCACTAATCGGAACAACCAACGGCCATATTGGTGCAAATTCGATCTGGATTTTTTTTCACACAAAATTGACAAGATCTATGGTAAAAATTCCAGACACCACACATACCACAGTACATATTAACTTATATTATGTAAAAAAAGAAATACCTACTAAAGTATTTAACTACGTCTACGATGTAATGTTTCTGGCAGAACATTAGATCGCTCGACCTTATATTAGACTCCGCGCACGAAATACCGATTACTAATAGCTTCGATTTTGTATCTATCGACGAGGATCTATCTATGATTGTTGATTGAAGGATGAATAATATGTATATTATTTTTATTGACTTATTTTGATGTTCCCCCCCCCCCTCCGCGCTTTGACAGATTTTTTTCATATTAGAATAAATATTATAAAGAGGAAAGATTTGATTGTTTGTTTGAATTTAATAGACTTCGAAACTACTGGACCGATTTAAAAAAATCTTATACCATTAGAATCCTACATTATCCCTGATGAACATAGGCTATATTTAATACGAGAAAAAATACGAATCCGCGTGAAAATTTCGATAACGTAACACAACGTGTGAAAAAAAATCCTTATAGCGTACGCTGCGGTAATTATTGACAATAGAGCAATATAATGTACTACAGTTCTACAGATTAAATTCTTATCTACAGATAAGTCCGCGATATTACATGTCTAACTGTTACAGTAATGTCACAATAACTATTTTTTTGTGGTAAATGGTACTTACTTCGGAAGCGAAGTGAGGGGATTTTTAGTATCAGAATATGTTACATGAAAGGACTAATATGGCTAGTACTACTGGCCCATTCATGCCTGTCATACTCAGTAATTCGCATGTTATAATTTATTTTTATAAATCTTTGAAGAGAGATCCGTACAACGAGCACCGACCGACACGGCAAGTTAACGACCGTTCGTAATCGGTTGTTATCGTATTGGTTATGTTAGGTAGGAAAATATTTATCCGTTGATTTCATAAAGTAGTACGCAGTTCCGATTACGTTTCAGGCCGTACTTAACGCAAAATACACGCACGTTTAGATAATAGCGTCTTAATTCAGGGGTTAGCAACCTGTGGTACTTTAAGTATTTTTTAATTACATTTTTTATGCAAACACTATGACAAAACATAAAATAATCACAAGATAAAAAAGCATTATGATATAAAAATTGATCAAATAAACTCTAAAACTTACTCCAAAATGTTAAGTAGATTTGATTAAGTATTAATAATCTATGTGCGGCTCTATCGTGAAAAGCAAATTTAAAATTTGCCCTTTAAGGTTGCTCACCCCTGTCTTAATCGATAAGCTGTATTTACTACTTATAGTAACTCATAAGACTTACGCCCTTATTGTTTTTCGTCAGCGATATGTTCATAGTAGGATCAGCATAGCATCGGAACCCGGCAATAGAAAACGACTTCCTGCTTGATAGTGTATAAAATTTTGTAGGTGCTTGAAACAAGCCTATTGCTTCCTGGCAGGCAACGCATCAGTAAAACCCAATCAGGTGTAGATGACCCGTCTGGTGGCTTGCGTACTCATAAAAAGTTACTTTCCCTGCACTCAGCCGCATGACTACGTACAATAAATGAGAATTTGGTACTTTCTAGGTCGATTAAACCCTTGGGGCATCTTAAAGAAACTTCCGGCACTTGAGTTGACCACTAAACCCACCACCAATCTGCACTGGAGCAACGTGGTGTAATATTCCAGGCCTCCTCAGCCAAGAGACCGTGCTCAGTAAACATTAATGAGTTAAAACCAATTCAATAATACAGAAGTGCAACGCGAATTCTCCAACTATTTATTCCTGGCCGTTCGAGGAAACGAGCCTCGGTGACCTATTGCGCCGTTTCCTGCTCCGAAGCCGTTCCCGCGTGTTCCACTGCACATAACTACTTATTCCTATTCCTCCTCACTTGTATGGAAATTCATTGCAATAACCTGGGAGTGCAGCGCATCTTATGCCATCGCATGGATGGCTGTTTGCGCTTCTTTCTCGCAAAATAGAATATTAATATGGAATAACTTATAGGCTACATCTTGTCAACATTCCACTTGGAAAACCAGCTATTGAAAAGATTACTTTACATTTTTATATAATACAAGCAGAATCATTATGCAAAGTATTAGTACGGTACGGCAGGAACAGATAATTTAAGGAAAAATGGACTTTTAGATTCCAGAATGATAAGAAAAAATAACTTATTGAGAGTTTGTAGCCGCTTTTTCTTCTAAGACCAAACACCGTAGGAGTTTCTTGTACATCATTTTAGCGTAGCGTACCGTAGCGATCATATAATTGAGTTCTGAGAGGTATAGCAGAAACCATCTTCGAATATATTTTTTTATTTCATTTCACCAATACTCCTCATTCCTCGTCACGTAACTCACGCCATTCAATGCAGATGTAATTTTCTCTGCCTATACCGTGGTATATAAGTCGGGTCGCACCCGATCGATCCAGTGTCCCAGTTTCGTGCCCTGGAGTCAACGTCCTTCCCGCGCCTACGTATAATCAGAGGGCACTCGACTTAACTTGAACAGCCAAACCAGGTATAAAGCTCTTCTATGGCACAGGCTGAGCGCATCGTACGTCGCTATGAGTATTCTTATATTATTTTTTACTAGTATTCGTTCGCGGTTTCGTCTGCGACGTATGTTGATAAAAAGTAGGTTACATAAGGTTTCCACATTTTTAATGTCTAAGTTAATTACATTAATTTAATTTAGCTCCGTTCGGAAGTTTTCGGGTGAAAGACGAACATGATTTTAATATACGGAGTATTGACATCATCCATCCATACAAACTCTCACATACTACATATATTAAAAATGCAAAATATGTATGTATGATAGCAGTTATGTGGATGGGCCCGTTTCGCTCTTATTATAAGTTTTTATTTAACTTGCAATGTATATATACATATATATATCTTTGTACAATTCATACATGGCCAACTGACCTCAAACTAAGCGTTAGCTTGTACTATGGTGATGAGACAACTAATAAACATACATAAATACGTTTAAGTATATAATTATATAGATATTACACACAGAACAAACATTCCTGCTCATCACAGAAAAGTTTGACTTGGGCGGGAATCGAACCCATGACCTTCGGTTTAGCAGTCAGGTTTATTAACCACTAGACCAACCAACTCGCCAGTCAAATATACGTATATTAAATATACAAATAAATTTTGTTGTTACGGGTATCTTGCAAGCTTAATTAGACCCACTTCCTCTTACACTAACGGAGGTGAAATGTTACATACTGCTTTAGTTCCGATGACAATGCATTTTTACGATAAGCATGACCTGACACTACGTTCAGGATTCACTCCAGATAAGGAAACTCCTCAATGGCAATACTTTTATAAAATGTTGTGTATTTCTTTTTATAAGGATCTATAATTAAAAATGTTTTTAAATATTTTAATACTCTTTGTTTTACACGCGACTCCTTCAATAAAAACTGGTGCACGTGAATCACGCACTCAAGTCTATATTTGTCAGAACATCTTCCCTGTATCGCTGACAGCGTGACTCCATCAAGAGAACACATCATCAAAGACGGAAGACCACCCAATATAGCAATAAACTGAATAATCTGAAATCGTCATTCCGTGTACGATTCCCCGCTCTCAAGTGCACTCCACGCTCTATTCCCGAAATACCAATACGCCGTTATTTTACAGTCGTCATCAGACACAAGACATTTTCTTTACGATTGACTATTCTAAAATCAAACTTAAAATATTTTATTTCATCATAGGAACACCGAGGTTATTTAATGAAGGTCAAAAGATTAAATACACAATATTCATACATTCTTATTAAGGTACCTTAAAATTGGTTGCGAATTTTAAAATCAAATTCCAATTCCGCGGTATTCTCTAAAGAAAGACTGCTCAACCTCAGGCCCGCGGGCGATAATGTGGCCCTCGAACGGATTTTAAATGGCTAGCGCATAGGCATACTTAGGCATGAATTTTTTTATTACGCAAGTCCTAAGAGTAATTAACTAAGAATTAGTCGTGGCTTGCAGTAAATTAACCAACTCTCAGTTTAACCCGACTGCTAGAAATGTTAAGCATCCTTAGCCTAAAGTATATATTTTTGGTCTATAATTATTATAAACATATATTTTTAATCTATATAGTCTGTAATTTATGATTTCCTTATGTAGTCATTAAACCTCCGATGCGACATAAATTTTGTGACGTAATGTTACATTAAAACGTAAATAATTATTGTTAAGGAAAATAATAGATATGTATTATTTAGCATCAAATCCATCCTAAAAACCATGTACTTGTTATGTTCAAATATTTAAATTGATTTATACAATGCACTCAGTCATCGGTGTCGGAGACTTAGGAGTGGTGAAATACTTTGGTCATTACCCTTTATCGATAGATTTTAACGACAAATCACAACCCCAATTTTTTCCTCTTTCATAATAAAATGGCATCCATTTTATTTTTTTACATCAGAATTGGAGTGTTGTACTGATTTAGGTATTGTTATCTATGTACGCGTAGAAAAACTCTTCAAAGGGTTGAAATCTTGTAGGAATGAACATTTTTTTTTCGAATTTTCAATTTCTGAATTATTAAATCCTGCCTATTGTCTTCATTAATTTAATAAGGGTGTCTTTGTAATTATATGATTTTAAACTCGATTAATCGTTGGCTACGTAATGTACATTTTGCTGTATTACTACCATGATATATGTTTTTCCCACAGATAAGTTATTTATTCGGGTGTATTTCGGTGACAGCCCTTAAAATTCCAGTCATTATCCGAATGAAGAACGATCACTCGCTCAGTACAGTCATTCTGTCATAAATACTTAACGTGGTTTCAGTTCCCACCGCGACCAAAAAGGATTAGTGTATATGGCGAGTAATTCTATATACATATGTACTTATAATATAAAAACATATGTACTTATACTTAGAATACATAAAAAGCGATGATAGTCTAATGGTTTACAATTCGGCCTCCTACTCGAGGGGTCCGGGTTCGAATCCCAGGGCGCGCACTTCAAACTTTTTCGAATTATGTGCGTTTTAAAGCATTTATATGACACTCGCTTTAACGGTGAAGAAAAACATCGTGAGGAAACCTGTATGCCGGGGAGTTTGCAAAACTAAAAGGTGTGTGAAGTCTGCCAATCCGCACTTGGTCAGCGTGGTGGACTTATGACCTTAGCCTTCTCATTCAGAGAAGAGAACCGTGCTCAATAGTGGGCCGTGATGGGTTGAGATTACCAAAACGATTAAAATGAAAACTCGTGCAGTGTCGGATGACACTACATTGGATTTGCTTAAGCTACTCGCAAGGGTTGGCTTAGACAGTATTATGATAAGCCAAAGATTTGGTAAACATCTAGCATTAGTTTATTTCAGAAGAAAAACCAATGTACAGTACACTTCCTATGTAGTCTACGTGCATAATACTTTCTATTAAATGTCACCAAACGTTATGTACATTTCACGCCCAACAAGGAATAAAAAAAAGAACTAATTTCCTTCCTCGTCCCTGTCAGAATTTAAGTAATAACATGCTTAAAATGTCGCAGTGATACAAGCCAAAATCTCACTCGAGGACATGGAAACTGAAAGCAAATGATTCTTATGATTGTCTTGTCTGTCAGCATTGAAAGTAAGAGGGAATGCCTCGAAAGCCCTAGCCCGAAGTTCAGTTGCGTAGCGCGCGGCAGTTATTTCGGCCGACTGTCGTCTCCATGCACTCGGTCGCGTAAATAGATCACCAGGCGAACCCGCGCACCGCTTACTCACTTAGGGCTGCATACAATCTTGATTTTAATATACTAAGACAACAAACCAGCCCATATATATATTCCTATATAAGTGCCTTTTCGAAATCAGTCTTTCCATTCTCCTTACCTGATCTCACTTTTTTCCATATCTAAAAGCACAAGTCCATCAAGTACACCTACTATCTACAGATGCCCCGCTTCGATAAAGAATTGGTCGACTTGCAATAATCAATATTGGTATTTTTAGTCCATATACAGAATATCTAATATACGGCAGTTTTCTTAAAATTCTGGCAGCGTCTTTTTATTATAGCCTGAAAAGTGTGTGGTTTAATGTGCTTGTGGCGTATCCAATCTATATTTCACAAGAGTTTATCAAATCAGGATTTATCCTTGTATAAAGATATCTTGACTTCTGCACGTAGTTCGCTGTCTCACAGTCACACACTCTTACAGTCCCCACTTCACACAACGCTACGTGCTGTCAGTGCAGGCGTTTGCACGCGGAAGTATATTTTTACCCGTTCTTCACACGTCTATTAGCAGGTGCATTGCACAGTGATGTACTGGTTGGCTCGAGCGGACACCGAAAACTTACGAGAGACAAGGGAGTATTTTTTTAGGTATGGCTTTTAAGGACTTTTAGTGTTTTACTTAATAATAATATATATTTTTTTAAAGGCATAATAATTTTAGTCATAATCGTTATATAACTAAAATAATAACAGAAAAAATATTTATTAATTTTGTTTTTTGTTATATACAAAAATCATTCACCGTTCGTATCCTACATTATCCCTAACTAATCTTACTAATAAGTTAGGATTTATGTACCTCTTTCGCGCAATAAATACTGCTCGGATCTGAATGAAATTCGGCACAGAGATAGGCTATAGTCTGGAATAACATACAGTCTAGTTCTTATCAACATACCATGGCGAACCCTAGTATAGACCATATTATGGTAAGTTAGGGGGCATCGAAGTTTCCCAAAAGAAAGGGTACCCCCTCCAGCGTGCACATGTATGAAAAAGGTAACAAGCGCGCTTCTAACTCACAGTTAGCTCCCTACACAGTTAAAAATGCCACGTTCAGTTTATCATATCGGTACAGGATAATCAAAGTATATAAAAAATTCGATACAATTTTTGCTTCTTTTCTTATCACATTCAAATGATTAGATAACAAATACCCAAACATTTTGCATTTTAGTACTCTCTTCAATCTAACTTTGTCGTACGTACTTTAAAATGTATGATATTTCTTTATAAAAACTTAGAGGGCTATTTTGGATCTCGCTTTCACGGTTCACAGCAGTGTGCGGCGCGGTGGGACTTCAAGTAGGTCGGATAAAGATGTCATAGTGCACTTCGAGCGTCAGGGGAGAGCAGGTGAGTTCCTTCCGCAATTTTAACCCTTATTAAAAGTAGCATAAGGCACACTAATCTTTTGACTGCTAGATGTACAGCTATTGCAAAAGAGAAGGACAACATCGCGTGTATAGGGTGTTGTAAAATAGAAATCTTTGAGATGAAGAAAAATCAGATACAAGGATAATATTTACTTGGGGTTTGCAACATTAAATATAGAAGTTTCATTTATTTTGTACAAATCATGTTGTATGATTAACTTTTAGATGAAATTTGACAAATTGCAACCTTTCTTTTGTATTATAGGAAGTAAGGGTAGATATCTTCTTTTGTTAATTTCAAAACTCTTCCCAAACTGCTAGACATTAACAAATATTTAGGTCTCACTTTCCCATTAATAATGAATTCTTGATTGAATCACTGAAATCAAAAGTAACTACTCCCCTGTTGAGGTATTGTGTGTCCTATTTCACCTTATATAGAGTATATGGATTTTTACATGCTCTTTTCGAAAAAAGAAAGGATACCATCTATTTATATACTCCCGCTTGAGCACCTTTTAATGTTTACTTTCTTTTAATAAACAGTTCTCTTTTTGCCCAAAGTAAAAAATACTAAATAATCTCTTATATGCCCTTTTCTTCCCTAACCAAAGCACAATACAGACATGAGTAGTAACAGCACTCACCTCCCTAGCTATCTGGTCGAGGGCCTGCTCCTCTGCTGTGGCCTTGGTCTGTGTGCGCTGCCGTCGCGATGGATCCATCTTCACTGTCGCTGCTCACTCTGCAATAATATTTATTGTATATAGTTAATGTTAATCCAAATTCAACATACCTAAGTTGATAACTCTATTTATCAGCCTATAGAAGTCAATTGTTGGACATAGGCCTCTCGTAATTCACACCACCTTGACCATTGAATCTTGACCTTTGAATCTAATTCTTTTTCAGATCATTGTTCCACTTAGGTAATACTTGATAGTGATCTTCCAATTAAGATTTTTATACTTTTTAAACAGTCTTGGATTCTAGGTGTGATGACCTTGTAGTAGTAGGCCAGCAAGGCGTGTTTAATACCCAGCCAGGACAGATAATTATGTAACAGATTAATATTTTTTGTCGAGTCATACACGAATTTCACACCAAATTAATATATTGGCCACAATAGATCAGTTATGATCGCAGAGGCCTTTGGGTATATATCCCATACCCATCTCTCCAAATAATACAAATACGGGTTGTAATCTCTCCAATACTAAGTACTGAATAAACCTTCTAAACTTTTAGATTTTATCATATGAACATTATAAGTTATAACAGAAGTTTCATTAATTTTGTGGTAAATAGTCCATCCATTTATTTACATAACATGTATCCGAGTTCCAAAAATAATTAAATGAACCGGTAATTACACCTCATAATTACAGTAATGGCTTGGTAAAGGTATAGTTTTATGAACTAATTAGATATAAATTAGCGCTTCCACTCAGTTTGTTTACATCATCACAGTTGTTTCCTCATACTTATCATACTAATAAATGAGGTTATCAGTTTAATGCAATGTAAAATCCGTGTTATGTTCAAGGTTTAAAGATCAGTACTTGCATCATATTCACATCAATTTTTATAATAGCTACTGTGCTGTAGCTTTTTCATATTGTCCATGGTTTAGTAGCCAAACTTCTACTTGGCTAGCAATATTTCATTAGTAAGAATAATTATTATGAGAAGCAAGCTCATTACTGAAAGTATTAAGCATGTAAAGTTTGTACAGATTATTAAACACATGCTGAAATCTGCTACACATTTTCACCTAGATGTGGATTGACTCCTTTTCACTTAAGTACTTCCATTTTATCTGTACTGTTCTCCTCTTATAATGTCAGAGATACATGCAATAGTCTACCCTGGTCAAATGTGGATTGATTGTCCTCACATGCATGTTTCCTCATGTTTCTTTACTGAAGCAAGCTGATGAAAAAATTATACATACACATAAATAAAAATAATTGAAAATTACAGATTTGTGCACGATTTGAATTCAGACCTTGTCTGCCTGGAGAGCCTCACTAAAAACACTTGCTTACCACAGCTTGAGTTATTACATGTATAGCTGATTTGATCTTTTGAGGAAGCCTGCCTAGGTAATTATACAAAAGAGGATATTAGTTACACAGGAAAATGTAGTAAACACCCATGTAGAGAGTCAAGGCCATTCCAGGGGCTCAGTATAAATAAACTTGTGAATTTTATAGATACATAGAATCATTTTAAACTTACATTATATTAGACATGTGCCTAGTCAATTGTTCAGCAGTTCAACTTATCAGAAAAGATCAACACACTAATGTTATTTGTACATCACATAGAATGGAAACTTGGACACTAGATGCATAATAACACCGTTCTCGTGTCGTACGCTTCGCCGAGATCAGAATGAAAGCCTCATTAGCATATTTATTTAGAACAAATCACCTATAACCTACAGGGTTCGCTGCACTTTTCCGCGTGGTTGTTTTCACAAAACCGTGTTAGATTTATAATACTAGCAGGGAAACGGGTGGGCACAAAGCCAACGTATTTTTAATGGCAGTCACTACAATGACATCATACTCACGGGACAGTTTACAGATGTAAACACATCACTGCGACAGGCACCACCTCAATTTATGTCACGAAAATTGTCACCAGTACACTTTCCAATTATAGTTGCATTTAAATTGTCCGTGAAACATTCAGAATTAATGAAATTTGAGAGTTACGGAGAACCCAAAGCACTGCCTACACGATTTACATCAATAGTCCCACTATTTTACACGTTTTACAAATCTTGAGCACTCCTTTGGCACGTTTTAATATAAAAAACTATTATTTAGCAATACTTGCAGTTAAAAATGTATAATTGAAAACATTTAGTAAATCCTAAAAAATTAAGGCCCCGAATGACATGCATGCCATTTTTTTTCTGCCATTCAGAAAGGTTGCGTTCAGTTTGAAATGAAAATTATAGAATTGTCAAATTTGACAGTACAGACGCGTTCACAAAATGAAAATAAATGTTTTTCTACGCTCAATTTGGAATAATTAATGGAAAATTGTGTTTTTACTATTTATAACTTAATGGTAGATGTACCAATTTTATATTTGTTTTTTTGGACTAGTCGCAAACCTAATTAGCAGAATAGAACGCAAAACCGTAATTTTTTTTAAAACAATAATGAAACTTATAAAAAATTCACGTATTATTAGATTAAGACAGTTAATAATATAGCATGTATAATTACATTTATAATAATTTATCTGAGCAGTATTAATTTCAGGATGAAGGGTCACGAAAATAGCTCTCTGTCCCCTGGAGTACATACACCGATAGTAGCAAAAACAGCTCTACCTAGCTAGCAGCTCTATCAGTGGCGTAGCTACCTTGGCGCGGAAGTTGATGGTGTTACCCCAATGGACCTAGTCACCCTATCGCATAGAGTGACATATACATAGGTAAATTTAAAAGATTCAGTTCAATTCACAAAGAATATTGTATGGGTTTCTTAAATATTAATTTTATCACTACGATTTTAACAACACTACGAAACATATGAGAAGCGATGCCACCAAGGACTGCCTTATGGAGAAATCCTCGAAGCAGACACCCTGTGCGGACCGCCCTCCTCTTCCTACGCCACTATTACTAATACACTACCGGGTTGGAGAAAACGTACCAGGTGTTAGGACGGAACAAAAGTTTTTTCACCACATTAGGTCAGAATTTTATTTTGTTTCTTTGGGGCCCCATAACTTGATGTATTACTAGAGCTAATTCACACATTAGGTTCATTTTTTTTATAGAACAGTTTTGACAACGAGTGGCGCTTAATTAGTGCCTAGGGCATGTCCACCATGCTGGCATAATCGGCTCCAGGAGCCGAGGAACCTACGCCAACGGGTCGTAGAGGCCATCCTGCCTAATATCGAGGGTTGGCTTAGAAACAAAGGACGGATGACGTTCCATCTTACTCAGATACTTACCGGACATGGATGCTTCGGTAAGTATCTGTATAGGATAGGCAGGCGAGAGACGGCCCAGTGCCATCACTGTGGGCACGACGAGGATTCCGCACAGCATACGCTGCAGTCCTGCCCAGCCTGGGAATCTCAGCGAAGGATCCTCGTCCAAAAAGTAGGACCGGACCTCCGGTTGGCGACCATCGTGAGGAGTATGGTTCAGCGCAGTTCAGCATGGAACGGCATGATCACCTTCTGCAAGAACGTCATGTCTGCGAAGGAAGACGCCGAACGTGCAAGAGAGCGCGCTGAACCCAATCGGAGGAGGAATCGCCACAGGTATGAGGCCAACCGGCGCAATGTCCCTTTGTAGCCCGGGACAACAAAAGAGCTACATGGTGATAGCGTGCTTTCGGGATCGTGGATGGCGAGGGTGGGAGCCTGACCCATCCAGCAAGCGATCCCGGGAAGGGCGGCACTGTGTATGTGGCCACCACAGGTCGCTGAGTAGTAATACTCATTGACGGGCCCGAATGGGGCATCACGCGCAGAGGACTCCGGTCGTGTTCCTTGAGAGATCCCGGAGTCCTCTACAAAGCGCTGAGGCGCGCCACAGGGGAGGTTTTTGTGGGTAAAAATCCCACATACCCCGGTACTTCTCCCAAAGTGCAGGGCACCTTTTGAAGGTTTCCCCCCCTCGAAAAAAAAAAGGATGTGAACAGGGTAGTAATCATGGCATTATGAAGTCCTATAGAACTGATTGGAGTCTAAACTTTCAAGAAAATACTAAATGTTGCTTCCGTAGAATTCGGAACCTTTCATTTCGTAGAAAGGATTTCAACCGACACGCCTACAGGGCCATACGATTCGGGGAAAATTATTAATTTATCCTTCTACCTGGACAACCTTCTACCTTCACGAACAAACTCCCAGGTCATATTATATTTTATCGAGCGTATTTTCTATTGATTTGAAGTTTGGTCTCTTGAATGGGAAGTCTGGGTCTGGGTTCATTTCAAAGTTATGTGCATATCAGAAGTTGACTATCACACGCTACGGTGAAGGACAATATCGCGAGAAAACCTGCACCAACTATTTTCGTGTCCGGGATAAGTTTGTGTCGTTATTGATTCCGGTTTCTTCAGCGATGTACCCCTTCAATTGTCTCTTTCTCTTCCTTGCGTGTGCTCTGTCTACGATGTCCTTATAGAAGACAACGTGTTAGTAACACTCCAACCTGGTCTTCTTAATGTCCATCGGTGGCGATGATCACTTACCATCAGGTGAATCAACTTCTCCAAAAAGTTTTTATAAAAACGTCATCTAAAGTAAGAAAGAAAGTAAAAGAAGGAAGAAAAAACTAATATTTATTGATCGTATCTTAGACAATATCCTTAAAGCCAACCCGTCGCTTTTTTCTCCATTTCTCCCCACATTTTACTTTTCTTCCTAGTGTACGATACATGGCAGACATAGTTTCTTTTCTTTTTTTCTCTCTGTTATCTTCTCTTTTCTATTTCTCTTTTTATTTACTCTTCTTCAGTATACCCCATATGCCGTTTATCCTAACCAAATCCGAGAAATTTCACCAGGTATACCTTGTTACAAGATCGCTCAGTAATATGATGACGGGTTCCATTGTGAATCCTTTCGACCCTTATCAGAAACATCTTGGCGGTAATCGCATTAATATGAAATGAACAGAATATGATATATGTACTTACATATCAGTACCACTTTCTGTACACCTTTTCTTAGAACTTAATTTGTTTATTATTTATCTATATATAAATCAATGTGTGTTTGTTTGTCCTTTATAGACTGTGAAATGGTAGGAGATAGAGCATTGATGTCTTTAGCAATTTTGTTTAGAATTATCTGGAAAAGGTTTTGGTCCTAAAATGGCATCGATCAAACACATATATATCGGCTTCTAGCAAAGGAACTCTTCAAGGGTTCACAAGACACATACGAAATTTTATACATGCATACAACTCCAATAGCCCATTCCACAGCAAAGCGTGACCGGGTTCAGCTAGTAGCTACTATGACTCGTTTCAATGTAGGTGTATGACAGGGTTTGTAATATTATAATATAAAATAAATACTTTACTCCGGAGTTACAACATTTTTATATTCAGAAGGAAGAGCAAAAACCATTATTCCTGAAGGTAATCAGGCTTCTAGATTTGACATTGTAAGGTTTTAAAAAGCTTAAATACAAAATCGAATTTTGTTGCGGAAAAAAGGTTTATAATATATTAGATTCTGCACGCGACTTCGTCTGCCTTATCGATATAAAAAATAGCGTATTTTATCCTCGACTGTAATATATACATATGTATGTGTGGCAAGTTTCATATTAATCCGATCGTTATCCGTGAAGGAAACGCTAACATCCAAACATATAAACAGGCATATCATCCCAGGAAAATGTACAACCAGGATAAAATGTATCCTACATTTATTTCCTGGATGTGGTCTATCTATGTGCTGAGTTTCACCTTTATCCGTTCAATGGTTAGCGCGTGAAGGAAATACAAACATGCACGCATTAAAAATCTTTACAAATTTTCATTTTTATAACATTTGAAATCCGATATAGGTTTCTAGATAACTATACTTGCCGGGATAGATATTTGCGCTACTGTGAACTACTATAAAATTCTTATTCTAGTATGTCAACATTAAGTTTAGTATACACTTTCTTTATTACGTGCAAAGCCGATCGTAATTTCATACCTCACTTGCTATATCAAATAGAATCATTTTTCTTTCTGTGCATAAGCCCGGTATACGCAACCCCTTTTCTTTGTTAAAATATATCGAGAAAGGGATAGTTTATAGAGGCCCACGGTTCATAATGAACACCTAACCCTGTGCACGTGTTGATAATGTAGTGTCAAGTGCTACAAACTTGATATGGGTCGAAATGGCCCAGTAGTTCATGGAAACGGGCGGGTTAACACATGTTCTTTTGGTGATTTACACATTTCTGTCACACATGGAATAATACCTTAGTATACAATTTGATTTTATTGTTAGTCAATGGTTTTAGAATTGTAACTTACTATAAAATTTATATTTAATCCTGAGTCAAGCAATGTATACTAGCGTAGTATTTAATTTTGGTTGGTAAAATTTTGCTCTAAGAATCTACATTAAAATCACGGATACAGTTAATTTTAAGGATTTTACTACATCTGGGATTGTGAATCTTGGATGTACCTATAATTTTTGAAGTCATTCGAAGACTGATTAAGAATTTAATCATTAAAAAAGCAAGTATCAAAACTTTTTTCGTCCTACATTTAAAAGACAACAGATACAAAAAAAAATTCGTTCTTTATCACTATAAATTTCTTAAGGCAAACTGAAGTTAAAATATTGGCAGTTAGACGTGATAAAATACATTAAAGATATCATTACTCCAAGATAATACGCCGGAATCTAATCACTTCTGAACCAGTGATTCGTTTACTAACCTGGCCTTACAGACAGAGAACTTTATCTTCGGTCAGATAAAAGACGCGACGAAATTGATTGAAATCATATCTTGTCCGTTCATGTTTCATTTCGAGATAACACAGCAATATTTTGTGCATTGATTTCAAATTAATATTAGAGGACAGGTAGTGTAATGTTTTAAGTACTTTTCTGTTGAACGAGGTCCTGAATTCGAGTCCTAGTGCTTTTAATTTTTAGTTTAATGCGTATGAAAACCTATCATCATCCTATAAACCCATCATGACCCACTATTGAGCACAGGTCTCTTCTATGAATGAGAAGGTTAAGGTCATAGTCCACCACGCTGGCCAAGTGTGAATTGGCAGACTTCACACACCTTTAAGTTTTTGCGAACTCCCGCGGCATGCAGGTTTCCTCACGATGTTTTCCTTCACCGTTACAGCGAGTGACATTTAAGTGCTTAAAACGCACCTAACTCCAAAAAGTCAGAAGTGCCCGTCCTGGGATTCGAACCCGGATCTCGGAATAGGAGGCCGAATTTTTAATCACTAGGCTATCACCCCTTTTTTTATTTATCACCACTATGCTATCAATGCAGTCATAGCATAGTGGTTTGAAAGTTGATGTCTCGAAAGGCAGGGTCTAGGTTCAAATCCTGCACTGCAGAACTATAATTTTCAATGTTATATTAGAAGTTGATTATCACTTACTACGGTGAAGGAACACTTCTCAAGAAAGCCTACTCTCCTGAGAGTTATACATAAAGTTCTCAAGGTTGCGTGAAGTCCAACTACCCGCACTCGATCAGCGCGGTAGACTATGGTCTGTATACCTTACATTGTTGGACCCAAGCCCAGTTGTGGGACAGCTAGTGATTGCAAAGATGAAGAAGTCAATTCAATTCTTTCCCTATTTTCTACAAAGTCTTACAATAATTAAACGCCTGATCACATCTCAGATTTTATAAATCTAAAACAAAAGACGTAACTCGGGCACAAAAAACGTTCACAAAAAACCTTTTTTAACAATTTAACGCTCTACTTATAACTAGAACGTCCTTATCTTGGAGGCAAACTCTTTCAAATTCCCTAAGCTCAGTCAAAGGAAATTCTTAAACAAAACTGTCAACTTTCGTTTCAGCGCTTTATGTCTTTTGTGGTCAAAATGAAAAATAAATAGTTCATCTCCGGCGTTGTCCGGGCCCGGAAGAATTTGTGGTGAGCTCGACCGAGTTGTGCGAGTTCTTAGATAACAGTGAGTACTTTACAACTGTTGCTAGTGTTCTAAACAATGTGCCGAACTGAATTGATTTTCTGTTTGAAAACATTGTAACAAGTCATTGGATAAACAGGTTATGAACTATATAACATAAAATAGTAAAGAATTATAATGTAAGCGTTTTTTTAATGTACATAGAATAAGTTAATGCTTGACATCGATTCCACCTGATGGAAAGTGGTGATGATGTCTAAAGTGTTGGGCTAACTTAGTAAATGCCTATTCACTCTTTTGAAGACTCCATCATTATACGTGGGCGAGAACACCGACGTAGGCAAGTTATTCCAATCCTTCGCAGTACGTATAATAAACGACGTGAGATACAATATCTAAAGAACATTAGAGGCAGTATATCTTAAGGAATTCATTGGCTTCTGCTGCAAATTTTGCAAAATAATCTAGTACTAAGTGTAAAAGCGGTGATAGCCTAGTGGTTATGAATTCGGCCTCCTACTCGGGAGGTCCGGGTTCAAATCCCAGGGTGCGCACTTTTGTCTTTTCGGAGTTATGTGCGTTTTAAGCATTAATTGTCACTCGCTATGACGGTGAAGGAAAACATCGTGAGGAAACCTGCATGCCGGGGAGTTTGCAAAACTCAAAGACGTGTGAAGTCTGTCAATCCGCACTTGGCCAACGAGGTGGACTATGGCCTTAACCTTTTCATTCAGAGAAGAGACCCGTGCTCAATAGTGGCCAATGCTGGGTTGAGATCAAAATGAAATGTATATAGTAAAATAAAGTAATTATTAAAATTATAAACGACAAAAAAACAAATAAATATTTTTATATAAACACGCATACAATTATCTCATGCACACTACGACTCTCTTTCTCTCTCCTTTTATCAATACACACACTTTGAAAATATTCACCGATAGTAAGATTTTAATTTTAAATCGACAATCCTACTCTCGTATTGTTCCGGCCTCTAGCTGGAACATCACTAAAACGCACGCGCATCCCTACGAGGCGAGGAACGGCCGGGTCCTCGCGCCGCCGATACGTCGCCAGACCGCGAGACCGAACGGAACGACCGGCGACGCGCGTTG
>DWJZ01003425.1:0-17090 GCA_018249125.1 Asbolis capucinus
AATCCAATGCTGACAGATGACATTTGGCAGCACCAGCCCATATATGGCAGCAGTACTCCACACAAGATCTGACCTGAGCCTCCTAAAGGGTAAATAGTTGTTTTGGTGTGAAGTACTTGCGAACCTTTGCTAGGATACTTAGTTTCCTAGCTGCTGCCTTAGCTTTGGACTCAATAAACCGCCCATAGTTAAGGTTCGAGGAGACCTCTACCTCAAGTACTTGAAGGTGGTCGGTACATTCTAAGAATACATCCTGAAAAGCAGGAGCCAAGTTGAACGGACTCCTTTTGGCGGTGAACAGACACGCTTGTGTTTTGGTGGCGTTTAATTTCACTAAGCTAGCATGGCCCCTGTCCGAGACTGCCTGCAGTGTTTGATCCATACGCTCAACCGTAGGAACTCTTTCGAGCTGGATTTGATTTTTACTAGCTTTGGCTGTCATCTACCTGGCGTACCTAAAGATTCCAGGTGTGAGCAAATCATTAAAGTGCAGCAGAAACAGAGTTACGGAGAGAATAGACCCCTGAGAAACTCCGGCATTGGTAGACATTGGTTGCGAAGACGTGCCGTCAACAACCACACGGAAGAAACGTTCACTCAGGAAGTTTTTTACCTAGCAGATCAAACCAGGGGATATGTCATAGGCAGGAAGCTTGCTTAAAAGGCTATCATGCCAGACACTATCAAAGGCCTTCGAGAGGCCGAGGGACACTGTCAACGCCTCCCCGTTTTTCTCGAGGGCCTCGCCCCATTTGTGTCCTTCAGGTCCGAGAGCTTTGCGCCAATCTATTTAATGCGGTTGATACTAACTTTCTGTAAGGCTTTCTTGTAGGACTTGGCGGCTAGGTTAAAGGCTTTCTTCTTAGAACTTACATCCGGAGCTTTGCAGCTTCGAGCGTCAACCCAGGCAAGATACGCCGAATGTTTGTGCTGTTCAGCCTGCGCGCATTTGGCGTTGTTCAATAGTTTTTTATTGTGATAAACAGGCAAACGAGCAGACGGGTCACCTGATATTAAGTGATCACTGCCGGCTATGACCATTAATAACACCAGACTGAGTTGTTACTACCACCTGTTGATAGAAATATTAGAACTTCACAGGCGGGGAAGAGAAAGAGAAAAGGGAAGCAGTATATTGTTGAAGCAACTGGAATCAATGACGACATCAAATTATATCACAGATACACCAACAACATACCACTTCAGAACGGGTGAAAAATGAAGGATGAGAAGGAAGATAACTAAATGATGGGAAGAAAAAGAGGTGAACTATCTCTAACCCCAGCCGGCCACGACGAATCGTTTGGCAGCTGATTCAAGCAAGAAGGTTGTAGCCAGCCAGACGCATTAAAAGTTAATAATCCTTTCGCAAAGCCCTACCACCGAGCAGCTAACTTCTGTGTGTTTTCTATGACACACTGGTAGGCCAGCATAGAATTGGGGTAAGTATTCTAAGCTACCCCGAACGCTGCTAAATCTATGGGTACTTTTTTTAATTTTTAGATAATACGAGTACAAACATGAAATATCTCCAAATTGTTACTACCTTTACATATCTATACAGTTGCATATCTATATTGTATTTCCTAGGATAAATTTTCTATACATTTATTTATGAGTACGGCTTATGGATTATTTGTATAGTTTCTTTGTTTGTATTAACATACGTAATACCTTATCAACACTAGTGTAGGAAACGTGATACTGCACACACGCTAATAGGTGTGATGTGAAATAATGTATCCCGCATCCTCATTGATTTACGAGGATACGATAGCGATGGTTTCTCTTTAATTGATAGTTTTATGAAATTAAAATTAAATTAATTGATTTAATGATAAGAACAATGGATGAAAACACAGCTCCTCAAGCAATGCAAACTTTAAGGTTGGTGTTATTATTAGGTACCTTTTTAGCGTATTTTACATTATGTTAAATAATCATGACTAATTTGATTTCCAATTAAATTAATACTCACCTATCACACAATTTTAATACGGACGGAGGTTTTATTCTTTAATGCATTTTTAAATAAAATTTAATTTTTCTATTTTATCATGAAGACAAAATTCCGAGACCAAACCTAAGGAGCATAAAAAATGGAGGTTGATCCTGGAACCAGCTCTTATGGGGGCCATGATGGCCGTCAATCTTGGCCAGACGTCTCTACAGAATTTATACTTACGTACAGCGTGCACGGTGGATCTAAACTACCCGATGGAAATCTGTGATCGAGGAGTCGGAGAGGAGTTCAGAGCTGCTGAGGTGAGTGATAACTATCATTCTAATAATAGTCATTCAAAATAAAAACAAAACATCCAAACACTTATATGTATAAGTAATCCCGTTAATTTACTGTTTTCCCGTTACACTTATGGTTTTTCCTCATTTGAGGTACTCATTTGAGGTCCTACTAAAAGATTACAAATGAGGCACAAACCATCCTTCTGGTAGCAGAGCCTTTTGGTCTCTTGCCAAAGCGGTCGAGTTAAACATATGTTGGTCTTTCCTGCCTACTTTCCTTGCTTTGTCAGATGAAGCCTGCGCTACCTCCACTCTTTAAACCTTATGGATCCCTTGCTCATTCGGCAAAAGAGAAGGCGGATATAAATCCGCTGACGCGAAAAGTCGCATCTCTTTTCGCCGAAAATTCACGTGTAGACTTTGGTAGTAACCAACCACCGACGACACCTCATTGCGGTACTATATGTCAGAGGTCCGCATTATCAATAAAGAGGGCCTTAAAACTCTTCGTAATCTGGACGTGAACGTAAACGATTGCGCTTTTGCACCCGAGTTGTCTCCTGTGTGGACGCGCTTTTCCGCCTCTCTTTTGAGACAGGGATAGTGCAAAAACCTTAGCAGCTTGCCAATGTGCAGCCCGTGCCCAAAAAAAGCAGTCGTGCCGACCCTACGAACTATCGACCTATTTCAATTACCTCCATACTCTGTACGATTATGGTGCGTATGTTAAACATACACCTCTTGACATACCTAGAACAGAACAATCTCTTGAGTGACCGTCAGTACGGGTGCCGCCGAAACCGGTCTACAGGAGATCTTCTAGCGTATATTACTCATATAGAGGGCGAGGCCCACGAGAAAAACGGGGAAGTACTGGCAGTCTCCCTAGATCTCACGAAGTCTTTTGACAGGGTCTGGCATGATAGCTTTCTGAGCAAGCTTCCTGCTTATGGCATATCCCCTGACTTGATATGCTGGATAAAGAACGTTCTCTCCGAATGGATGTCGACGGTTCTTCCTCGAAACAAATGCCCACCAATGCCGGAGTTCCTAAGGGGTCTGTTCCCTCCGCAACTATTTTTGATGCACGTTAATGATCTGCTTATGCCGGGTATTTATGGGTACGCAGATGACAGCATAGATTTGGAGAGATACATACCAACTACCAGAGCCAGTAAAGCTCAGATTGAGCTTGAAAGAGAGGCAATGGTTGAGCGTTTGAATAAAACACTTCAAGCAGTCTCAAATCGTGGCGATGCCAACCTAGCGAAATTCAACGCCACCAAAACACAAGCGTGTCCGTTCACCGCCAAAAGGAGCCCGTTCATCTAGGCTCCTACTTTCCAGGCTGTATCCTTGGATTACACCGACTACCTTCAGTTATTTGGAGTAGAGATCTCCTAGAACTAACTTGGCGTTCATTGGCTCCAAAGCTAAAGCAGTGGCTAGGAAACTAGGTATCCTAGCAAAGGTTTGGTAATACTTCACACCACAACAACTTTTAACCCTTTATAAGCCTAAGGTCTTATGTGGAGTACTGCTGCCATATATGGGCTGGTGCTGCCAAATGTCACCTATCAGCATTGGATTCGAAGTCGGTGTAATCCAATGGAGAGGCATGCTAAAAGGCTTATTGGTAAATTACCCCGTTGGTATTGGTTAATTACCCCGAATTGGTTAAAACCAAAATTTAAAGCCTCGAGGACAGGCGCAGAGTTGCCAGCCTCTCAGTATTGTACAGGATATACTTTGTAGAATGTGCAATGGAATTACACGAGTTAATTCCCCCATCACCGTTCCACCGCCGGTATGTACGTCGTATTTCGCCTCGTCCTTCATTATCCGTACTGCGAAGAAATGAAATTAGTTGCACGCGTCGGCATTTTCGTTCGATTAAAATGTAAATGTATCAGAGGCTTTTACTAAGTTAGTGCAAAGACTACGTCGCCACTTACCATCAGGTGGTTTCGTAATCGAGCGCTAACTTATTTAATATAAAATAATTAAAAAAATCGGGAAAATTTCCGGTAAAACCCAATGCTAAAATTCTATTATTATTGTATATATAGAGACAGAGCTCGGTCCTTTATTTTCTCTTCTATTATTTTTTTATTTCTTTAACAACTTAAATATTTTTTTATGAGCAGATTAGATTTTCTGTGGTTTGTTTAATACCATTGTTAAAATTTTGAGTCGTGGTGCCGCGCGGTACAAAGATATACATATTTCCAATTTATATTTATTAAAAATCTTCAATATGGTTTCGGACCAACATTTTCTATCCTTTCATATTTCATAGATAAACGTGCTTTTTATTTATTGTGTACCTAACTTTACATAGGTGTTATTTGAAATGTTAAATACACACATAAAGCAAAAATAATAAAAAATATAGTTCTTGAATTAAATAAATAAATAAACATCTTAGGACAACTCACACACGGCCATCTGACCTAGCGTTAGCTTGTGGTATGGTGATCAGACAACTGATAAACATTCATCTATATTTTACAATACATACATATTTTACACCCAGACAAACAGAATAAAGATTCCTGATCATCATAGAAAAGTTTGACCTGGGTGGGAATCTAACGACCTTGGGTGTAGCAGTCTGGTTCTCTAACCACTAGACCAACCGGCCTGTCAATAAATCCTATGTGTGTGGTTACCAGAAATCTGCTATTGACCAGAGTGGAATACGTCCTCTCATATATTGTGATCCGAGCCCAACAGTGGGACAGATATGAGATAGGGTAAATTATAATATATAACAGACATATTCATGTTACTATGCTACATATTACGTTGTTCGTTTTTAATGTTTAAATAATATACTTCATTGTTGCATGTGATTATATTGTAACGAATTACACGCGGCACAATTGTTATTCTATCATAAATTATAACGGCAAACTAATGATAAATATTACTTTGTTTTAGTTCTATGTACAATTAATGTTAAGTCTACTGTAAATCATATTAATAATTACAGATATAACTTGTATGGTCGGCCGTAATTAGAACAAGCGTCTCTAGTCACGCGTAATGTAGTGTTCTGCAATTACCGTAATAACTTATTAACCTGCTGGGCCTACCTGCATAGAATATACATTTCTTTTTATGTCTGTTGTTTTTCTTATCTGTTAAGCAGGCAAACGAGCAGACGTGTCTCGTGATGGTAAGTGACGATTGCCACCCATGGACGTTAATAACACCAGGCTAAGGTGTTAATAACGCGTTGCCTGCCTGGAAGGAATAATAATAGGAAGAGAAAGAAACAAGGGAAGCGGTACATTGCTAATGCAACTGGGATCAGTAACGACAGCAACTGACCCCAGATATATCAACAACATACCGCTTCAAGACAGGAGATAGAAGAAGAATGGGGAGAAGAAGAACTGCTACTGTGATAATTTTTTCTTAATATGTTATCGAGATAATCCGATTTTTTCAATGTTTTGAGTTTTAATGCTTGACTACAATCCTGATTGATGGCAAGTGGCGACGTAGTCTTAGATCGTAAAGCGCATTTCTTAGATCAAGCAAAAATGATCGCAAGGCTGTGAACGGGCAGAAGAAAGAATTCACAAGGCATGTAAATCACGACGGAACCTTATATATGAAACACCGTAAAAAACTATATCTACACTGTTTTCAGAGTTGATAGGGCCATTCTATGTTTAAATTCAAACTAGTGTTTGGTATTAGGGTGGCTTTCTCTAAAACACCAGTTCAATCATTTGATACGGATACCTACTCTTCATTTTACGATAACAGTAAGTCCGTTCCTTTCTCCAGGCAGCCAGTCAAAAAGTGGTATCTCAAATAAACATAAGTCGGAGCTTCGTTGGATCATTAATATGCTCCATCATACTACTATCCCTGGGGCCCTGGAGTGACTGCAGTGGCCGCAGAAAGCCCTTGCTCATCTTACCACTAGTGGGCATGAGTGTGGTGACCACTGGGGTCTTGCTAATGCTGATATTTCCTGGAGCCAGCACGGCGCAGATTCTCTACGTTGTCCAGATACCGATATCTCTCAGTGGAAACTTCGGATTACTGACAACAGCAGCATTTAGCCACATTGGAGATGTAAGTGTTTCTACAAACTACCCGAACTTTAACTAATTAAAACAAAAATACCCGAAAGAGGAGGATGGCTTCCGCAGTTACTTACTTTTTCCGATCGCTGACGATGTCGCAAGCCATCGTCGGGCTGCAGCGCTGCATGACGATTTTGACGTATGATACATTACAATTAAAAACATGATAATATTTATTTCAATCCAACAACTTTATAGGAGGTAATATTCACTGAGATTCACGGTTGACCTGACAGCGAGAATGGCTGAGCGCTGCGGACTCTACGAGTTTTATCTTAAAAACAGCACTATGAGAAACCGATTCAAACGCGGAAAATTGATTTTTGGATATTTGTCCTTGAATAACTTACGGCGCAGATATTAGATTTATCTGACTCTAGAGACAACTTTTAAAATGAACTTCTACGCTTTACAGGTTGCTTTCTCAAAAAAAGGTTGACCTCTTTTTTGCTAACGTGACTGAACTACATTTCATACAATTCAAAATATTTTTATATTTACACATGGTTTATCATTACCTATACATTACACTCCATTTTTTCAATACCAAAAACACACACAAAACGACTATGTGAAGATTTTGGAAGATTTAAACAGACATGCTTTCACTATAATGTAACATAACGATGTGCTTAGATGTATCATATTGCGATGTATTCAGATTCAGAGATAAAAAGCACTTACGCATGGCAAAGTACATGCATGACACAGTTCTTAGAGTGTCTTCTGGAAGATATCGCTAGTATTGACTGGATTGCTAAAAGATCTTAAGAGAGAATAAATACAATCATAATATACAAATCAACCGAAATGAAAATAATGCTTTAACACGTTCCCTGCGGATCTGTCTGTCCTAAGCCAGACATTGGGTCGGTACTAGGTCTATTAAACCCCACCGCCCTTACGAGACTAAATTCCTTTTTTTTGGCGCGAAGTCAAAAAACAACAAGGATTGTCGTCTCGATTATTATTAACAATAAATTGATTAATCTGCCGCCGCCCTCGGTTAGGTCATTTAGTTTAGAATCTGTAAATAAAATAAAGTGTGGGATCTTATGCATCCTGTGCCGCACTGAAAAAGAGCACATTTGCACAAAAATTAGTGATGGGAAATGAATTATTTAAAAAAAGGTAAGTAGACAGAAAAGTAATTGTTTTATATATCTTATTTTCCATTCTAGCTAAGAGCTAAAACAGTTAAGTCACTCCCAAACAATTTTTATTAAGAAATGTCAAAGAATTTTAATTAAATTTTACGTATTATTATTTGAAATTAAGGATGATTTTCATTAAAACACTAACTCAGTGCATTCTGTAAAGGTCTTCTTTTTTGTCAGCCTGACGACTATGCAAGAAGGTACCCAATTTTTCATAACATCCTACACATTTTTCTTTTTTGAACCGTTTTCAAGATGATGTGTTTTACTTGTTGTTGGCTCTGAAAAGATATATTTTTATTAGTAAATTAAATTAATGGGTATGTTGTGTCTAAAAATTAGAACATCTAATTTTTATAAATTAAGAATTTAATCATTATGATCAGTTGACTAGTTGATTCTTAAAACCTACTAACACTTAGACGAAAGGTTACTGACACTATGAGGGAGTGCAAATGTATTTATAATTATAAATTTTGGTTAAGTTTGGTAACTTACGTGTTTCTTAAATTCCACTCGAAAATCTGATATTCGCTCAAATTTACCAGTCGTATCTTCATTATTGTTTTATACATATAACTTTTTTCGAGTACAACGCACGACATTGGCCAGTTGAACCTAGCGAAAGGTGCGGTACGAGGTACCCGGGAGTACAAGGTGCTTCCAGCAGCGTTCCGTACTGTATCGACATTTTATTTCCTCAGTGCGGCACATGTTTTAAAAAACCCGGTATTAAGGTAGGTATAACACAGAGCCCGGGATCGAAAGTACATTTCAAATGTATATTTAGTTTTTTCCTACTCCGATTCAAACAGAAGTTATGCCCTCCGCACGATTGAGAATTCTATGATTTTCCTTGCCGCACCACAAGCGAGACACAAACAGGGTGTCTTAGACTCTGTTCCGCACTGAACATGTAGACATGGACCATTAATAAACAGATGTGCAACCTAAAAAGTAATAAAAAATACTAGATGTTAATACAATATTAATAACTATTTACGACATAGGACAAAACTAAATAAACTATGTGTAGTCATTTAGTTTATGAACATATATTTTTATGCATTATGGTTTTAGACAGAAGTCATGAACAACCGATGCATGTGACCATCTTATAAATTATGTAATTATTCAACGGAACAAGAAATATAAATACCTACTCAGGAATCTTCTAGGATGTAAAAAAAGCCTTCGACTCTGTTTCTGTTCCTTGGCTACTTTACAACGCAAATATTTTGGTATTCGAGAGTTAACGCTTAAATTCATTACAGATTATTTTATTCATAGGTGACAAACAGTAAAGGTACACGAAATTATTAGCGACATAGTTCCGGTTAATATCAGTGTTCTACAGGGATCACTCTTAGGACCGTTTCAGTTTCTCATATATTTATGTAAATGAACTTAGCTTTCATAGTTAAAATACAGGTGAAGAGATATTTGGGCGGCCCAAGCTCTAATTAATGAGTGCCTTCTATATATACGATGATAATTATGATTACACATGTGACACTTCATGTTTTGTGAGTTGTTATCATCAGGAGTACTACTATTTTATCTGCGAATATCGCAGAGTTCAAAAATGGCTCGTACAGAGACTGGAAAGTTCAAGTTCTTATGTGTTTTTTTTTCTATAATCCAGCTTTGCCATGAAACCGGCATTGACGTAACTCAAACGATGGGGACCCATCGCGCGGCTGTCCAGATAGCACATATCGTGGGTTCAGTATCAGGCCCGCTGCTCTACCGACACCTCGGGTTCTTCGGTGTGTTTCCACTTGTTTTACTACTACAGGTACCTTCTTTTATACCTACAAATATACCACAATCAGTACGCCATATAAGAAGTCTACAGGAACTGAAATAAATTAATTAATAGTTTTTTTTTAAATAACTTTCATACACAGACGTCAAGGCATTAATAAATGAATATATTGTTATTAATAATGTAAATTTTTTTATGAACAGCTGTTTTCACTGCTATACGTGTTAGTGGTGATGAAGGATGTGAATGTGAACAAGGAGAACCAGGTGTCATTGTTGAACTGGCGACTGCCGCTGAATGCTTTGCAGTGTCTGCTGCGGCCGCGGGAGGGACGTCGCCGCTTGGTCATCCTGCTCATGCTGGTGGTGGCCCTCGGAGACAGAATTGTGTTGTCTGGTGAGGCTGATAACAAAAATTGTTTACGTAATTCGTAGTTGTAGTTTTTATTAATTTACTTGTTATCGCAATTAATTTCTTATTGTTTTCAGCTGGAGCACTACTATCGTACATGTATTACAGATACAAGTTTGAATGGGACGATGTGTTATATGGGTCATTTCTTGCCTATAAAAATATTGCTAGCTTTTGTGGTAAGTAGATAAAAGAAGAAATTTAATTCCACTTGTCTTAGTTGACTTTTCCTGAAAAGAACAATTAAAATGTTTAATTGTCATCCCATAAGTCATTTTTGATATGATACATCTTTCTTGGTTTCCAGCTATCTGGGGGAAGTGATTTCGTGCAATGCAACAGAAATGTATAACAGGAAGCATATGATTTAACCAATGAGCATAGGCTATGTGATGTAATATATTATTTATTAAATAATAAACTTTAGCTAGCAATGAACGCGAATGTTCCAACAACTGCCAATGGTACTGTTATTAAGCAATTTTTCAACAGTTATAAATACTTGGAAGTCTAGTTATTATAAGTCTACTGTTATAATAAATAAACATCTTGGACAACTCACACACGGCCGTCTCACACCAAACTAAGCGTTAGCCTGTACTATGTCGATCAGACCACTGATAAACATACATACAATATATTTTTAAATACATGCTTATCTAGATATTTTTACACCCAAACACACAGAACAAACATTCCTGCTCATCATAGAAAAGTTTGAACTGAACGTGAATCGAACTCACGACGTTTGGTGTAGCAGTCAGGTTCTCTAACCACTGGACCAACCGGCTTGTCATATGTTCTTATTCTGATGGTGCACTACATTAGGGCTCACTCGTTTATTGATACCAGGCACCCTTCTAATCCTGACGGTGCTGAAGCGTCGTCTGCAGCTGTCTGATGAAGTGGTGGGAGTGTTGAGCTGCTGGTCTGCGATTGTCTCCTTCGCTGGACTCATCGCCGCCAACACTACTGTTGTTGTTTTTATATGTATGTCCACTTATTGTTATTATATAAAATTAAAGGTATTTTTCATCATTGAAACCCATAACAGTCCCACTTCCGGGCTCGGATCTTCCCTCATAATCACAGGTGCAGGCCATAATCCACCACGCTGGCCATGGGCAGGTTAAGAGATTTCACACACCTCAAAGAACTTTATGGGAAACTCTCAGAAGTGTAGGTTTCCTTGCGATGTTTTTTTCTCCGTTTCACTTCTAATAGGCACTTTGAAAATTAGAGATGCGCAATGCGCATCGCAGGATTATTATTTGCTTATTTATCTGGTAAAATAACAGTATCATACAACGGCTTATTTTAGCATAGGGGAGATCTCCCGCGAGGTGTGATGCCTGGGGAGCGGCCGAGCTCCAACAGTTGTTAGTCAGAACTTGCATATATGCTAACGATATAGAAAACTCCGATAGCGTGATTCAGGTGTTGTCGTGACGTCATCATGTGACGTATTATGCGATGTGGCCACAGTATAATTAAGTTTTTGTAGCGACCCACCTCGGCCGCATTAACGTATTTACTATCCATATCAGTTCTTTTTACATTCATGTAATTTATTATTATAATAATTATTAAAGTTAAATTTGAGTTACGGAGCCATTTTTAGCAGGTAATTCATCAAAATTAACCAAACATTATATTTTTATAATTTCCAGTGCCGTTGGTTGGAATAATGGCACAAGGATCCCAGATGGTGCGGAGACCAATCGTAAACAGGCAGATTGCTCCAAACGAGCAGGGTACGGTATATCTATATGTTTTCATTTCATTTTCTTACCTTGAAATTATATTAATTCAAGTTATATTTATATGCAGTATGCCTATTGGAATACACTGTTAAATTGTAAAATAGGTAATATTAGATTTTTTACAACGCTTATTGAGAACTTAAAAACGATTATAATATATAATTTCAATACTCGATGAAATGGTAAGAATAAATACGGATTAAGTAGGTACAAAATAAGTTAAATAAGTAACATATAAAATGAAAAAGTAATTGTTTTAAGTAAATAAGTAATGTCGAAGGTCTTGTTTTCAATACTTATTAAAAATGTGACTTAGTGGATATAATTTTATCTTTTTAGGTAAAATTTACAGCGTGATGTGCGCCCTGGAGTCAGCGACTCAAACACTGTCCTCGCCGCTGTACTCCCTGCTGTACTCTAAGACTGTATCGACATTCCCTGATGCTTGGCTGATCCCCGGCATCGTACTGGCGGTCATACAATCTCTGTCCTACTTGCTTACAAGAACATTAGTCAATAAACCAACAGACAAACAAACATCTCAGCCCGCCCACGCCAACAACACCGACTGCGAAGAAAAACCAGATCCTAATAATATTGTGGAAACAAATGACTCACATTTAAATACCAAAATATAATATATATATTGAGATTTGAATAATATATTTTAACAATCTTTTTTATTTAGCGTAATTCACTTTAATAGTAAGTAGTGCACGTGAGTGCGTTCGTAGAAATATTCTATCGTAAACCATACATTTTGGAACAAAAGCATTCTCTGCTGGTCAACCTTAGGGCAGTGGGAGCACGAAGAAGGCAGTAGCAACAAAGTGTTAAAAAAAATTAAAGTACTATTATTTATATGATACAAATATACATATACACTAATAATATTTTATTTGCTACTACTACTTCATACTTCAGGGAGGAAAACTTTAAACTTCGATTCCAAGCGTCGACAAACTCACATCTTGAATGTGTTGCAGATGATTTTTCTAAAACCGTCCATGTTCCACCCCACTCGGTGTATGAATGACCACTACAAAATATCACGTTTCCAAGATGATTGATTTAGGTTACTCCTTACAAACGGACGTTACTGTTGGATGTTTATTAAGTTACCTTGCATGATGGAAGGACGTTTTTACTTATCGCTAGCACTCTTACTCTGAGTCGATAATGTATTATGTGTTAAGGTCACAGTGTAGGTTAGCCTCTTAATCTCTCTTTCTCCACATATTTTTGTGTTACTTAATATTCTTCTTATGTAATATGTTGCATGAGTAACATGTTGTTCAGGATGCATGGTCTGTCGCCTCATTGTTGACTTCCCTCACTTCAACGGTATTCTGTTTTCCTATAATCCTTGTCTTTTTGCTGACAACTTTCTGTAGATCTTCTCCTACAGTTATTGTAAGAAGCGAATCCACCGTTTCCTTCTTAACCGGGAACACCTGGGTGACTGTCCTGGTAAGCCAACGGTGATCACTTACCGTCAAGTGATCCGTCTCTTCGATTTACTTTCTACTTAGCCAGTTTCCTGAAAGTAATCTTAGGTAATTACATTTCACTACGTAGCTTTACATCGATTTACAAAGTTCGTCGCTTATCACCTGGTGGGATAGTGGTCAAGCACTTATAATAAAAAGTAAAAATAATAAAAAAAAATCAATTTTATTCTCTAGGGAACTAAGGCCCTTTCAAACTTTTCAGTCGATATGTAAAATAGACGAAAAAAGTTCTTCGCGGGAAGAATCACTGTATCTTAACTTCACAGAAAATGGACGGATTATTATTTTAATAAACTGGAAAAGTAACTTCTTGTAAAAGTTAATATTTTATTCCCAACAGCATAATAAATAATTCATAACAACGATAAAACAAGCTTGTATAAAATGAACAGAGTTTTTTAATGTTGGTATAATGTTGCCAAACTGTACTATTGTGTATAACTGAGTACCGATTGTCTTCGAGCTGTGTATTATAGGCTTACGAAGCATATTGATGGTATGTTGGGGCAATGTATTCAATTCAAAAGGTTTCTTGGTATGAGAATCGTTCTTGTATCGAATAGAGTACAATATAAGAATCGAGAATCGTTCTTGTATCGAATAAAGGACAATAGAGTATACCATGCTGCTAAAAGTAATGCCTTTTCAAAACATGCTAAATCGTTATACTGCTGTTACCACCTCTACCTCTAGTCTGTTCTTAGTATCAAAATGTCTGAAACATAATAATTGAAGAAAAATGAATCTCTGACGATGGCTTAAAATTTATTATAAAAAATGGGTGCGTGTACTTATGTACGCGCGTGAGAAGTTATACTTCTTTGGCATCACTAAAAACTAAATGAAAACTGAAACTAAAACACGTGTTGTAGATAAATATTATAAATACGGAAACAGCGATCAGAGGCGACGAGCGTGCCAACATGCGCGACTAATAGAGGTTCATTTCTATTTTGTTGGTAGTATTATATGAGACTTAATGAGCGGTCCACTGGACAACTTCAACCTGTTAATTTTGTGTGACGATATGTGGAAATTTTACTCATCATTTTTTCATAACGTGCCTAAAGAAACTTTAAAAACATTAATTCGTAGTCTACTTTTTTCCCCTAATAACTTTTATTTTCAGTGTTAAAATATCCAATGCAACACGCTTTTTACCATTTAATTGTATGGTATAAACGTCTGAAACCGAATATGTACACAGTAGTTATAACCACGTGTATGACTCATAGGTATTTTCTTGATTTCCCTAACACGGGTATTCCACAATTTTTGATAGTGTTATCATGTCAATATGTCAAATACGCGTACATAAATGTTTCACGGATATGTTCATGGTAATTATATCAATAAAGTAGGATTCCATTAAAGTGATTTTTTTAGAAGCTCCTTAAACTGTTTATGCAGCAAACCGTATCAGTATGTTTTAATTTTCCTGTGTTGTTGTTAATGATCCAGGTTTGATCCTAGATCTCATTCCTGGTCGCGGCAACTGTGACAGGTTTATTATCGCTTTCGGACTGTTGGTGATTTGTCATCACCATTCGAAACATAGTACGAGTACGAGCGTAGTACAAATACGTATTTATGTGTTTATTTTATCAAAAGCAGCATAAGAACAATTTAATTACATAGACATAAGTAGGACTCTAAATACATACATAGGAATTTGTAGACAGACAGACTTGAAGACCTCGACATCACTAACAACCCCTGTCCATGCTGTAGGTATATAATCAAAAATGACAGATATATCAAGTGCGGAAAATCCAAGAGAGATGCTACGAATATTTTATCTCGATAAAATCCGGACACTTATCTATTTATATGTGAATATAAAACCATGAAGTATTTATAAATAACAGCTTATTGTACGGTCGTCATAAGTAACGAACTGGTGACCGCTTCGCGCAATTTTTATATCCGTTATAGTCCATTTTGAACGGTAAGTTCCCTAAACATTTTCTAATTGTAATGGAAGCGAATGAGCTGAGGAATCTGCTTTTAATTGTAACGGGTTATCAGGCCCGGGAAGATACTAGTACCACCTGTTGTACCTATACCCAGGAGGAATTGTAGATTTTAAAACTGCTCCAAATCGTTCTGAACTGCTGTAAAACAGGTGACAAAGTGAGAGGAGACAATAAAATGGGGGGAAAAAAGAGTTAGCTGAGATTTATCAAGGAAAATACACCTACATGGAATATATCTAACAATGAGCTGTATAATATTATTAAAAGCTTTTGACAGATTTATATTGAAATAGATAAACAATATACATATCTGTAGAAACCACCATATATTATTATAATAAACCGACTAGAGTAGCTCTTACTTACCTCAGTCAAACGCTTAAGAAAATTCATATTTATATATTTAAAACTTCAGCTCCACCATCACAGGTTTCAATCCCAAAGCGGTGGAGTGGCCTTAATCTAATTTAACTTAACTATACCTGCTATTATAACACAATATATAGTATATCACTTCTGTGAACTTACTCAAATTATATGAAAATAAGTCCAGCCTGTCATGAGCCGGGATAACGATACCAAATGCTCTAGTGAGAGACGCCTTGGCCAGCACATTTGTCCTAGACTTAGGTAACGCCAGCAGGAAAGTACGTCGTCGTCTCCATACATAGCAATCCGGCAAGCTAAGGGCAAGAGCAGCCAACAATCTTGGGTTATATGCGTGGTACACAATCTTGGGTTATTTTAAAAATCCAGGCTTGTTAAAAAATTGTGGCGCACAATAAAATCAGTACAATGATTACTAAGTCATATAAAACGAACCAGCTCTTATGACGTTGTGAACCAAACTCGGTATAAATTCGATCTATATTTTTTACCATACAAACTTGAGAATTTGTAAATGTAGAAATGTGTTTTAATCATGATATTTTCTTATAATTTCAGCAATGTCTGGACCAGGAGATAAACCTCAGAAGCCGTATCGTCCTCCGGCGTACGAGCGCCCTAACGCACCCCCTGATGGTGTTAAAGGGCGTCCCACAGGATAAATTTACATTAAATACATATGTAGATTGATACATCATGGTAGAAAAATAGAACAAACGAATATATTAAAATAATGTGACAGTCGTCAAACGCGTAATTTTTGAAGAACTAGTATTCTGTTACTCCATTTTTTATCTCCATATTTCCAAAGTTTGATGGCAGCTAAAGTCAAATATTGTAATTAAACTCAATCGCAGGTTTTATAGAACCAGAATATAAATATAATGATAAAAGTATATTCTCATGCTTATTATACAAAATATACTGGATCTATAGTATAACATTAGTTAGTGTACTATCCTATATGGGTTGTGAAGAATCTCAATAAATGTGTTGTTAATTCCTGAAGTCTTTTTAATCTTAGTCCAAGTTATTACTATCGCGTAATAATTTCCAAGGAATATAGATAAGTAGGAGTAGCATGTAACAAAATATTCAATATCAAACAAGATTAATTAAATTATTATTTTTTTAACAATATAATCATATCACACATATGTATAATCATATCGCATTTGACTTGATAAAATTACAATAATTGTATAAGAATTATGCTGTAAGTGATAACATTGACAACGGTCCCGAGAATGGTGGCGTAGTTAAGACTAAACAAGTTGCACGCCGTGAACTCCAGGCGATTAGCGGCCACCACTTCCTTGAACGTTTGTAGAGCCTCCCTCGTCGAATGATCTGCGAACAAACACACAAATCTAACAAATGAAAACTTATTGGTCGTAACAAGAATATACATAATGACAGACATAAAGAATGGCTGAAAATATGATTTGTAGTAATTTTACATTTTAAGATTTATTATATAATCTACGTATGTATGTATATATATATACATATGTAATGTAAAACTAAAGCCAGTAGGTTGTCAGCGCACGCTCCCAACACAGGTAAGAACGATAAACATTGTGAATTTTTTGTTTGCTAGTTAAATATTACCCTTTTTAAGTCGTGTGATCATGCCTGTTGTTAACTAAATGACCATACACACTCAGATTATTTATTAAGTATGAATGTTAAGTTGTGTCCGAGTACTATTTAAACTAGTGAACTTGTATGGTGATACTTGAACTTCGTGATCTAGTTTCCGCGGCG
>DWJZ01003426.1:0-17088 GCA_018249125.1 Asbolis capucinus
TCACAGAAAAGTTTGACCTGGGTGGGAATCGAACCCACGACCTCCGGTGTAGTAGTCAGGCTCACTAACCACTAGACTACCGGCCTGTCGCTGCCGGCTTTGTAATTGCCAACACCTATCAAAATTGTTTTCCTACATATCAGCAACCGGGTACTCCTCTCATAAGTAACTTTTTACTAATAGTGGTGGCTGACCTGATATTAAGACAAGTGTCGTTGACAACACGACACAATGAGCATCATTACCCGAAGAAATCTGATGATGTCTCAAATGGGAGGGCCTGTGCTCAGCTGACTTTAAAAAAGATTATGTGCGTATTAAATGTTAATTCTCAGGCTTCGGTGAAGGAAGATATCGTGAGGAAACCTGCTCTCCTGAGAGTTCCATAAAGTTCTCGAAGGTGTATAAAGTCTACCAATCCGCACTTGGCCAGCATGGTAGACTATGGCTTATTTCCCTCAGCCAGCAGTAGCCCAGCATTGAGCCAGTTATGAGTTGAAAAAATGATCTGAATAAATATTTATCTGTCACATAAATGAAATAAATATTTGACCAGTCCGGAAATCGGGGACCCTCGGTTTACTTTTGCTAACTAGTAGGTCACTACTAACTAGACGACCTTCTCCATCATTTTTATTCCAAGTATATTTCCACGTTGAATTTCCGAGTCAGGCAGCTTGTTTCGAATGTAAACGATCGAAGAAGTTAAGCAACACGAGCGCGGTCAGTAGGAGGATGGGTGACCGCTAGAGGCCAAATTTAATGGCCACTTCCATGCTTCGGAGGGCACGTAAAACCGTCGATCACGGTTCTTATGATTAGACAGCAGTCGTTAAGTCGGAGGCCTTTGAACGGCTTAAAAACTTCCGACGTCGGATTTAGCAACTAACCCGTTTACCAATGCGCTTTGGGGCCGTATGGAGGCCTTGGCCTTCTCAGTTTTTGTGCTCAGTAGTGGGCCATCAAAAGGTTGAAGCCCAGCAAATTGTGTTCCAATAAATTATTAGGCTATCACAGCTTCCATTGATAAATTAATATAACATCGACCACTACTTTGCATTTCAATTTGAGGTGACCCCAATTAGAATATTGATGACCTATTGTTTGATTTCCAGTTTATTTAAACCATGAAATTAATTATCTTCGTTTAATGTGCTTATTGCTACGTAAGTAAATTAATTTTAATTCATTGGTTTATTAATATATTTATATACACACACACACATACATATATATAAAAATTAAAAGCATAATACATCAATTATCTTTTGTGTTTTGGGTTACCCACACATATATGTGTGTGTGTGTGTGTGTGTATGTTTGTGTGTATGTTTTTTTTTAATTCAAATTTACTGTTTTCAGCCGCATCAATCATTCATCCTGCCCTGGTGGCGGCAACTTCTGTGGACGCTGCTGTTTGCTGGAATGGTGGTTGTTGCCACAGTGGGCAACCTCGTCGTCATCTGGATAGTCCTTACCAATAAGAGGATGAGGAGTGTCACTAATTACTTCCTCGGTTAGTATTTACCAGGTTTACTGTAAGCAACACTCTCGTTCCATTACAATATTTAACCCAAACAAGTCACTTTTCGCGAAAAGGCTTTATTAAAAAATTTGAAAATGCAAGAATTAATCTTTATTATTATAGCATATAGATTCGTAATAAGAAAAAACAGTTCATAACTATTGTTCACCGTTGAGGAGTTTCCTTGTCTGGAGCCAATTCTGAACGTAGTATCAGGTCATGCTTATCATAAAAATGCGTCATCAAGGCGGAAACTGCAAAATTTCAGCTCCGAAGTGTAAGAGAAAGTGAATCTAATTTAGTTTGTAAGATGACCCGAACAAACTAATATACTAACATACTAATATACAAACATACACTGGAAGTTAAATAAGAGGATAACTTGAACGAACTGTCCAGTGACATTTAATCATATTTTATTGTGTGTCTGTCGATAAACGAAGTACAAATTAACACGCGAGTCACGTAGTTCATTGTTACAGACAGTTGTAAGATACAATTCCAATTTCAAACTTCTCTAAGCTTCAACAAAGGTCTACTCATCCGATAAACAAGACCCAACTTTCCGTCGCAGTCTTGCAAATAGGTCAAATTATATAATAAATCGTAAAGCAAAAACTCAATGTATGAAAATTATGCGGAAGGAACAGTAGGAATTTTTTCACAGTTAAAATTTACACGGAAAAGGAGTGCACGCTAATATTTTATATATAAAATGATGCATTTGGAATTGCTTAATGAAAACACTAGCACTACCATGCATTTCACGAACGTTTGGCATTTTCAGGACTGTCAATGAGAAAGTCACCCTACGAACTATTGAATTATGTTTGAATTTCGACAGCAGACAGGGTTTCTTTTTTTAATAGTTCATAGAGTTGTGTCCTAAATTTTAATATAATGTAATTAAATGTATGTCGAACTGCTAGCCTAATTACTCCTATTAAAAATCCTAACCCCACAGTTTGCCCACAGTGCTAAAATTGACCATAGAATGGCTAAAACTCACAAATGAGCGAAGGCAGTCAAATTGCACTAGAATATATTTAGGATTAAAACAGATCGAGTTCGATACGTGTACTTATTACATTAAATACTTAAAATGCGGGATAACACAAGAATAATTCTTAAATGAACGCGCGATGGTTTGAGTATAGAACAACTATTGAATGTTATGCCAGTACATTATTGTTACAGTTTGAATCTCGAACATATCGACACCTTGGGTTAGAAAGGTCGTACAAACCATTTTAACGAAAACGAGTTCTGAGTATGAATGCAGTTTTATTCAGGATTTTTCGCTCTACTGATTGGTCTGTCTGCTTTTAAATTCCAAAAAAATGGTCTCCATGCCCGGGAGTTTGCAAAAACTCAGAGGTGTGTGAAGTCTGCCAATCCGCACTTGGCCAGCGTGGTGGACTGGCTAACCTTCTCATTCAGAGAAGAGTCCCGTGCTCAGTGGCCAGTGATGGGTTCAGATGCTGATGATAAAGAGCAATAAAAACCTAGTGTTCCTGAATTTTTATTCAACACTCTGTCATAATGTTAAAACAAACGCCGAGTGTTAAACAATACGAGACTTTTATTTAAATTAATGCTGCAGTACAGAAAACTAAACTAGACGTCTTTCTAGACTTTGTAATGGTTATAGTATGTACTTTGAATGAAAATGTCAAGTCTATGCTGAATTCCCACGGTCTGTTTTGTGAGTGAGCCATCACTGTACAGTTATATTCCGTCGTAGACGTGCGTTGGGAAAGGTAAATAATAAATTTGTAATAAAGACGTCATTTTGTACTTTAGACCTGGGTTTGATTTCCGGCTAGGTACGCTTTCATATCCATGCCAGTTCCTTCAGTATCCATCCAGTCCATAGGTATCCTAGTATGTAAGAATTAATTTACAAGTCATTTCCACCTGCGTCATCGCCCGCCTGATGCGTATTTTGATATAAAATAGCCTATATGTTATACCACATAATAATTTATGTGTGCCGAATTTCATTAAAATACATTCAGTAGGTTTGCGTGAAGGAATTAACAAATATCCATCCATATAACAAACCATCCGTCCATCCAATTATCCATCCAACCTCAAAAATTGCATTCTAATATTAGCAGGAACGACGCAGAATCACAGTGGGAAGCTAACTTGACACTTTACATAAAGATTTGAATAATCTTATTTGATGAGCTCTAAAATGTTTATCCATCTGGATTCATCTCTTATCTAACATATGGTATATACAGAGGGCCGTTAAAATGTACTGAACTTCATATCTTTACGATTTGTGTGTCTCTGCCTAATGATTATAGATTGAGGTTGTAAGTGTAAGGGATATATTAGGTATTACATTAAATTTTACAATACATTAGTATATACCTAAAATGTCATATGTGTGTGAATATTCATATATTAGGTGTATTTTATTTTACGTTTTGAAATCCCCCGTCGCCTCTTTATTTTTTTACGTAGTTCAGCAGGTAAACTGATGGCCTGTAGAAGACAGCGGGTATCCGCTAGATTCAAAAGACTCAGGACCAATCAGAGTGGCTAAGTTAGGTTACGTAACTAGTTCTGCCTAAGCTAAGCGAGGGCAGTTTCTAGTATTACATAATGTCTCACTAGAATAAAAAGTTGGTTTTTGGCATGGCATGGCATGGCAACCTTGTCCTGACCCCTTGCTCCCCCCCAGATCTACGTATGGAGTTCCATTTTTCATCCCTAAACACACCAGTAAAAATGATACGCGAAAAACTTCAAAACTTACGGCTAATTCTCTTAACTATATATACAGTAATATATTTTAGCCACTCGGGACTCTTAGAAACTAAAGTGGTGTCCATTCATTCGATATAAGCTCATTGTATACGAGCCATTACCTTAAAACGGTCCAACGGTATTCATTAAAAAGGGAACATTTTAGAAGGCGAAAGCAGAGCTAAAGGTTTTTGCAATATTCTGTTGAAATATAACCAATTAATATCTCGGGAAGACTCGTACACTATCGGATCCCAAACTAAGTATATTTACTCGTAATATGGTGATCACATTACTGATAAACATGCTTATATATTTAAAAATACATATTTATATAGATATATGTATAATTCATTCAATGGTACTGAGTATTGCTTAACTTTGTACTCAGAGTCGCTTAATTATTACTTAAAGCACTCATTAATGCATTAGTACCTAATTTAATAATTAACAACACATTAAAAGTCTTTGAATTTGTACTCAATTCATTTGCAAACCAGAACGGCAGAACGACAGTAGATTTATTCTAAATCAGTTCTGGCGTAAGAAGGCTTAAGCCGCTTAAGCACTCCTCGATCAGCTTACCATACCATCGAGCGTTGGGAAACGGCTAATAAACGCAAGCTTTCAAAGACATTTTTCTTAATAGTCTTTTCGCGTATTTTAGGCCGGATTTTATACTACACATATAGACTTATTGACGGAGATTGAAACATTGCGGGCGGTCTCTAACTAAGGTCGTTTGGTCAAATATTTTGGTAGAAATCACCTTAATGTTCTAAATTTTATGTGTGATGTGAGTGCCAAATAAAATGATAGGTGTCAGGTTTAATAAATAAGATACGTAGGTACTTTCGTATAGGTAGGGATGTAAGCTACATGATACCATATAAACAATTGAAGGTTTGAGAATAAAATAAATGCTTGAACAAATCCAAACACGTAGTCGTATTCCAAGGAGCGGAAATCAGAGTCAAAAGCAAAAAGTAATCCGAGTTCCTGCTTCATTATTGGCTCTTTGTCAATGTTGTACCCATTCCAGGACATTGTACAGAATTTAAAGGTCTTTAAGCCTATCCTATGGCTGAAGCAACCGAAATCATAACGATATCCAATGACAACAGATACACCAAGAATATACTGCTTCAGGACGGGTGACAGAAAATGAATGCGAAGGAGGTTGACTAAAAGATGGGAGAAAAAGAGAACTGGCTCTTATGTTCCCTGTCGGAACATGAGGAATCGTTTCGCAGCTGATTCAAACAAAGGAGTAACCAGACTTCACAAAAAGATAATAATTCCGCAAGGCCCTAATCTTAAGCAGTTGACTTTTGTTGCCCCTTGCTGTTGCAAGGATGTTCCTTGGTCTCCAACATGATTGGGGTTTGTATTCTAAGCTGTCCCAATACTCCTAAAAATATCGTATAAAAACTTATTATTATTGTATTTTTCACAGTGAATCTCTCGGTGGCCGATGCCATGGTGTCGACACTCAACGTAACATTCAACTTCACCTACATGCTGTATGCTGATTGGCCGTTCGGTCACTTCTACTGCAAGTTTTGCCAGTTCATCGCTGTGCTCAGCATATCTGCCTCCGTCTTCACGCTGATGGCTATTAGTATAGATAGGTGACGATTTTATTGATAATATCTTAGCACAGTCACGGGCGCACAAAGAAAGATGAATGCTATATAAAGTGAAACCTTAATATAATGACCAAGAAAAGTCGTGTTTAATGTGTCAAAAAATTCCCAAATTATGTAATTACATGGAGTAAAAGCTATATAATATTATAGCACGTGTAAATGTTAATATTATTATAAAATTTCAATTTTCGGGAAGGCGTAACAACCATCCATACATTCTTACAATTCTTCGCACATATAATATTAGTAGAATTCTATGAAGAATACCGATGACTGATAACTTATTTATTAACTACAAAGGATCTCTATGATAGAATGTGGCCAAATATGATGGAATCCATGGGTTCCGAATTCACTACAGAGCGTTAAAATCTGAATATTATTTAGTTACAAATTTGTAGTGAAAGCAATTCATGAACTCATTAACAAATTAATTTCTGTCCTAACGCTTTTCGGTATCTCTCTGAACTACTCTTCAGGCCTAAAGCAAATGAAACCCTACTTTCAGTTCCGTAATAAGTTGTTAATTAGCTTTTGTCACCCTTTTTCGGAATAGGTCTTAAGTTTGTTTTAATTTATGAAGCTGATGACAGATTCGTTAAGTGAGCTATTGCTTCCATGACGCAATGGCGAAGGCCAAGTCAATCTATTCAATCAATGGATCTCAGAACTTTTAACGACAGACGAACTGAATAGCGACAAAAGGCCTGAACTGCGTCGAGAAAGGGATGATACAGCAGTGCCGCTTTTTTCCTCGACTTGGCGGGGGCACAGCCTTGCGCCCAGATAAAGATAAAATGTACGAACTATGTTAAAAATGTGTTTTTTTTTCTCATTTGTAATAGCAGTAAACATTTCAGATATGTTGCGATCATGAGCCCGCTTCGTCCAAGACTTGGGAAACGGGCGACCCTGGGTGTCACTGCAGTTATTTGGGTCAGCAGTTCCATCATCAGCAGTCCAAATATGATATACTACACCACGGATAGTATTTTATTAGATGATGGAAACTCCAGGTAAGACAATTAATACATAATTATTTTAGGATATAAAAGGTTCTTAGAATTTTAACACGGGAATCCAGCTTTATATACTTACTCCTAGTTTTGCTGAGCTACGAGTATATTACAAGAAAAACATATTACTAAGTAAATTTTGTAAATGGTCCGTGGCAAAAATAAGAGGCTCTGTTTTAGAAATTCGGCTTATACATTTTTAATAACATATATACTTACACATCTCGCGTATAGCGTGATATTTAAGAGTTACTCTACCGTCCAAATTGTTAATGTGATAAATGTATTAATATCACCACGTTATAAATATGTATTACTAATTACCCACAACTAATGAAGCAGTGATAATATAATGGTTTGAACGTTGGTTTCTCAGACGGTAGAACACTACCTACCTGGTCCAATACCCGCGGCGCGCACCTCTAATTTCCTAAGTTATGTGTGCAAATCAAAAGTGAATTATCACTAAACTTGTTACAGTGAAGGAAAGCATCTTGAGGAAACCTGCACTTCTGAGAGTTCTCCTTAAAGTTCTTAAGGGTGTGTGAAGTCCACCACTTTGCCATCGTTGTGGATAGCCTATACCTCTCACGTACAGCCGAGCGCAGTAGTTGAACAGTTATGTGTTACAATGATAAACCATTATTAATAAAAAAGTCTATTTTTGCTAGGGTCTGTCCAATCATGCGGTGATTTTAAACTACACGATCACAGATGGTTGGTCCTTGATTAAAACTAATAATTTTAAAAATTGTTTAATCTTGTGTCAAAATCGATGATTGATGATTACTTACGACTTGTCTGCGATTGAAATTCAACTGTAGAAATTATTTGGCATTGACAGGTAGGTATTGACGTTACCGCTTAAGAAAAACGGTCTTATATATATTTCGTCAATACTAAAAAAAAATTTCTCTACGTTATTCAAAACCCCCGGGTGTTACGTTCGTTCATAAAACTGAGCGCCATAAAGCGAAAAGCCAAAACGAATAAGCTGTACATTTCAGAATTCAATCCGATTTTGAACACAAACCTCTAATGAAAACCTGGCTTAAGCGTCCTGGGAAACGTTTTAATTTATTACATGTATTGTTTTACTGTTTGCAGTTAAATCTTATTGCCGCATTTCATAGCCAGGGCGCTTGTTACATATGTATGTAGGTTGTTTGGAAAAGTTAAGCAACCGCGGTCGGTAGGAAGATATGTAGGTGACCGCTAGTTCCAAAACTACCGCTTGAACCGTCCTGGTTGTTATTATTAAAAAGCAACCGTTAATCTACGTCAGAAGCCTCGGACATAAAATCTTCCAACATATAGATTGCCCACTAACTCCTTCACCAATCCGTATTAGAGCAGCGTGATGGTATATGTCCTAGGCCTTCTCAGTATTAGGAGAGACCCGTGCTCAATAGTGAGCCATCTATGTAGAAACTAATTTCTTAGTTTGTCACATCAGCTTCTTCTGTTCATTAAAATAAATATATATACTATAATTATATCACTCCTCCAAGTATAATTATAATATTTATTAATAAATCCTTTTATTATGTTTTGTTTTAGACGCATATGCTACTCGTTATGGCCTGACGGCCCGACCACTGATTCAAGGATCGAATACGTGTAAGCTTTAACTCCTACATTTAATCTGAATTGTAACCTTTCGGCATTAATTATTTCATGATATAGTAGACGTAGAAATAGTAAAGTGGACATCCCTCCGGCACGGACGCCACGCTTCGCCGCTCCTTTGTAAGGCGTACCCCTAAGGATTGGAATAAATCACCAGCGTGTGTGTTTCCACTCGAGTATAATGTTGGTGTCTTCGAGACAAGAGTGAATAGGCTTCTTCCAAGTTAATGCGCCTTACCAATTAAGACTACCTCGCCACTTACCATCAAGTGAAATTACAGTCATAAACTTATATTGAAAAAAAGGAAGAAAACTTAAGTAACAAGTGTCTATACAATGCCTGTTTGGTTACTAAGAATTCAGGCTTCTAGTTTATATACATACGAGAAACAAAGTTAAAAGGGTTAAAAAATGGCCTGAACTGCTTCGAGAAAAGGATGGAACGGCCGTGCCGCTTTTTTCCTAACTTGGCGGGGGCACTGTTGTGCCCCCTGATGCGCCCACCCGTAAGCAATTTGAAAAAGGGCAGGATAATGATGATTATATATATCTCGTTTTGTTTTCAGATATAACGTGGCTTTTATGGTATTGACATATTTCCTGCCCATAATATCGATGACGTATACCTATTCTAAAGTTGGAATAGAATTATGGGGATCACAATCCATTGGAGAATGTACACAACGACAATTAGACAATGTTAAAAGCAAGAGACGGGTAATGACATTTTATGACACATTCAAGTTATCGTCATAGGAACATAACAGATCAATTAAGGAAAGTTATAAGTATTACATGAAATGAAAGTCAAATATTTTTTTTATTTAATACAATATTACATCCGTAACTAATTTTAGTTCTCTGCACATTCTCAAGGTTGGCTGTTAGAGAATGCTATTAAGCATTAAGTCCGCCAGTTGTAACATATTTTGTTGGAGCAATGCAGTATATAAAAATAATCCCATTACAACTCCTTATGTTTCGGAAGCCACACGTTATAAACAATGAAACAAACGCGTGGGTACAACATACTTGCGTTAATATGCTAGGTTAGACCCGAAGACAAATAGGTAGTCAAAGCTACATAGATTAAAGACTTATTAAACAAAGTATTCGTTAATAAATTTAATAAAACTATACTGGTATTTAAATAGATACTTACGAATTTAAATATTTAAACTTAACTTCTAATACTAAATAAATGACTTGTCAAATCTAGTATCATCAAGGTTTTTTAAAAACATTTAAAAACACAAACTTTAATTATAGATACACAAAGAAACACAAAAAATTTCCTAACTGTATTATTAGCCGTTGAGGAGTTCCCTTGTCTGGAGTCAATCCTGAACGGTGTATTATGCTTGTCATAAAAATACATTGTGATAATATGACAAAAATACATTGTGAAATTTTGCATAAAAACTTCACAGGGTGACCGTAGTGTAAGAGGAAGTGGGTCAAATTAAGATTGCAAGATTTGACCCATAACAAACAAATTTACAAACGTACTCTGCAGGTTAAATAAAAGCTTTTAAAAATAAAGTGAGTTAAAGATGCCGTGGCTAAATAAATAATTTGTTATTTTTTTTAATTTAAATGTTGCGCTGTCAAATATTCCCTTAAAATCAGATGTCAAATGAGATTTTTACTATACTACTTAATAAAAATCTCCTACTTAAAAAAATTCCTTTCTAACCAACGTTTCCAAAAACTCGAATTGATTTGACAGTGCAGTTCATATCAATTCATATCGATTTGATGAGTATTTCAGAAACCAGCGACACAAGTTAAATATTCCTGATCAATTCATACACGTCATTAATTTATCATTATGTATCTTTTAGGTGGTCAAAATGATGATAGTAGTGGTAGTTATTTTTGCGGTGTGCTGGCTGCCATTCCACGTGTACTTCGTGGTAACGTCGAACTACCCAGAAGTAGTAAACTACCAGCACATCCAGGAAATATACCTCGGAATATATTGGCTCGCAATGAGCAACTCTATGTACAATCCAATAATATACTGTTGGATGAATTCAAAGTAAGTATTAAAAAAATTAAAAGTAAGCAAACAAAAATCATAGAAGAAAGTTCTAAAATGGCTGCTACAAATTTTTAGAAATGGATTTCCGCAGTGCAATAAAGTTAAGTTCGTTAAAAATTCGTTCGTAAATTTATAAATGAATAAACCTTTTAAATTTTCAGATTTAGACGAGGATTCAAACAATTCTTCTGGTGCTGTGGTGCGATCGCGTCCGGTCGAGGTCTCAGTAGGCACAGACCCTTTGGACCCGATCGAAGCTTGAACTCCTTATCCCCAAGCAGGAAAAACGGAACAAGTAAGTTGGGTATTGAGACAAAATCGATTCTGAATATTGGTGTTATTAGGATGCACAAAAATCAAAAACCTACGTGCAATGTTTCGCTAGTTATATACACAGGTGTAGTGTTAGGCATTACGGTATTTCCGTTTGATGATGTAAATATCTTCAAGTCAAGAGTGAATAGGCTTTTACTAAGTTGGTGCGATTTACCATCAAAGACTACGTCGCAATTTACGATCCGGTGGTTTCGTACTCAAGCGCTAACTTATTGAATAACAAAAAAATATTGCATATACGAAAACAAAGAAATTCTTACATCAATGTTGTCGGCAGTAGCATGGACTGATCATTAATTGCATGATTATACTGGATCAGGTCATGAATCGATACTCAATTCCTAAATAATGTTGTACGTATTTTTATCGGAAACTCTTAGTTATTTTCGATTAGCATTTGTGGCTGATATTTACTTTTATTTCTCACTTACTCTGCATTGGCTTCCTTTTATTTAAACTGTTTAATACTTCGCACAATCTTGTTTATTTGTTCTCTTCAAACTGTTTAAAATCCAAGGTGGTCCTCAGGTTTGTTCAAGACGACATACAAAACTACTCAGTTCAACAAAAATCCGCCCGGATCTCCTCATTTGCTACATGCAAATAAAATACACAAGTAGGAGTGGTGCGGTGGCCAATCCAGAAATTTGGTAATTTTCCATTTTAAATTGAATAAATGTTCACCGCAAGTGATTACTGGCACGGATTGGCTTGGAATAAACACAGTAGATAGGCTCAAATACTTGTGCTAATAAATCACCTAACATTATGCATTTTTGCTTCTTTGCTTGATCACGCTTTACTTTATTTTTGTTTTTTCTTGCACTTACGTAATAACACCGACGAATTGTTAATTAATTTATGTATTACGTCTTTCTTTTCTAGGCACGATTCGGATCTCAATGCATAGCACGTATAATAATACGCTGATGGGTAGCACCTGACAGCGGCGATACGCGTCCAGCACGCGCGGAGAGTGTATACCGAATGAAGCGCCGCAGGCGTGCATTGAACGTACATGGATATGACGTCCCCCCGCCCCGCGACCACTGCCTACCCCGCAAGATCTATATGGCTAATCACTTTGCAGAAAAATAATGGTTTAAATAATGTTCATATTGCTGAACTGTATTAATTATATGAATTTTATCCTATAATGTCCCGTACACTAAACCTACATATGTATCTATGAGATTTAAACCGATTTATGGCGATCTAGTGGCACTCAGAGTCAACCATTAAGATACCCCAACTTAATTTTATTTTTTTTAATATTATTAATAGATCAAGGCTTTCCTCCAATATCAATATTTGTAAGTTACTTGAGTTATTACTTGATAATACAATAAAATGGGATATGGGTATATAAAATATATAATAATGTACATAAATTTGTTAAAACACAAGGACCAACTCATTTAGCTGCATCTTAAACGTCTCACACCAAAGAAATCGGGTATTTCTAAACACGCTCGTTAGGGTACCCACACACTTGCAGTAATATCGTTTATAAAGTATTATATTGTTAATAATATTGTGTATGTGCGGCCTATATTCTGGTATGCCATATTAATGTTATTGTAAATTTTATTGTCAGTTCAACGCGAAATCTCTACTATTATCGACTAGCAAAGAATCGTAGTTATTCTTTTCTTTTCATGTATTGTGCTACCTTATTAATTACTCACTTATTTTACTTTATTTCCGCAAAGCATTCCTATAAGTTTGTAGCAAGTAAGAATACATGCAAAAACCCATGAGCTGGCATAGAAATAAAAGACGATTTTGTCAAAAATATAAGTTATACAGTTTTTCACATTAAATAAGTTTTTTATGACGACTGTATGTTTATGTATAATTAACCATATCATTACATATCTCTGTACATAGCTAATATCATTATTTATTGTCATCTAGGTTTATGTTTGCACCATTTCAATACACTTTATAACGCTATTGTATAATTTAATATTTAAAAAATGTATAAAATATAAGAAAAAAGTAAGTTTTAAGGCCAATGGTTAAGAAAAAGTAAAATTTAATATTTTACTGTTAGTTCTAAGGAGATGTAAATATTTTTTAATTAAATATAATTTAAAATTTAAGCATTTTAAAATGTATTTTAACTGTAAATATTTCATTTGATTTTAATATACCTAGACACTGGACTCTTTGTATTGAGAAGTAAAGGAAAAGCCGTCACAAAAAATACTTGACCATATTAATAAAAAAAATGAAGTAATAAAAATCTCTTACAATTAGCATTTCGGTAATATGATTCATAAAAGTGGTGTTTTCGCTGATCAGGTCATCGAATACTGAAAATTTTCACGGCGAAACTGGTGAAAGCATGAAAGACGCATATAACCAATGGGCATAAGCAATCTTCGAAATTTACTCAATGTACATACAAAATAATTATAAAATACTGGCTGTTTTTATCCGAGTTCATTTGAAAAAAAAATATGTTGAGCACTTAAGAGAATATATATTTTTTTTTAACTTTTTCTATTAATGCTCAGCTCCTATTATTCGTAGCGTGATGCTATGTAGCATATAAATGGAATATCAAACACAATTTTTTTTTTTATTGGAATCACTTGTTCATGAGATTATTAAGAAAAACTCTTCAATTATACAATATTAGTATAGATTTAAATCACACTATTATAAATGTACACACATTTCAACGTTGCTTAGAGGCTGTCAATTAATCACGTGATCTTTTAGCAACTTAAGAACAAAGAAACCTCCCTCTCCGCTCTTATGATACTTGAAGAGGTTTTGTGTTAGTTCTCCCCACACAAAATTAATTGTATTTATTTTATAAATACTAAATAAAATAAAATAAAAATGTTTTAGTACCAATTAAAAACATGTTTTTGCGTTATCAGTTTTATAAATTACACATTATAAAGACATATCGACAACGGTTCCTCTTAAAGTGTAGCCCTTATACGGATAACAATAAGGGCGCAAATCTAAGAGAAGATACTCAAACACTTAATTAATTGCTCTGAAAGTTACGCCCCTATTGTTTTCTGTCATTTCCACTTCGAACACGTGATATTTTATACCCCCTTTCCCTGTTGTAATATTTGGTGGCTTTCCAGAAACACCCCCAACCCCTTTTGGACCTGTCGTGATTACTGGACAGCCTCTTATTTTAAATAATGTGTACTGGCTAAGTATTTCAAAATTATTAGGGTAGGAAAATACTTGTAGAATATCGGCATAATATTAATATATTATAGGTAATATGATTACCTCAAATAAAATTACTGAGGAATAGTGATTTCAATAAATATTCCTATATAAATTTTAGGCAAGTATTATTAACATGCCCTAAAACAGGAGTGAGCAATCCGTGGGCCTTTGAGAATTTCTAAATTCGATTTTTTATGCTTAGAAGGTCACTGTGAGGTCAAAACATAAAATAAGACAACATGAAAAGGCATTATGATACATACATTGAGCAAATATTTAAAACCTTTACATAGTAACTCTAAAACGTTAATTAGATTTGATTAAGTATAAATAATGCTAAACTATGTGTGGCCGTCTAGAAAAATCACAGTAAAAATTGGCCCTATAATTCAAAAGGTTGCTCACCCCTGCCAATAAAATGATGTAAATATATTATTACAAACTAATTTTCACTCACAATATTGTACATTACATTATAAAAAATTAAATTGCTATAAATATGACCAAAGATCATCCTTGGTCACAGGTACTATATCGTATTTGATCGAAAAACTATTTGTCGATGAATATTATGTGGTGTAAGTGCCCAAAATAAAGGGAGTTCCTTGGGCTTACCACAGTCTTTCACCACCCTGTAATATTACATATGCCTTATTAGGACTACAATCCTAAATAATAAATCCTATTTACTAAAACTAAACATCCTGTCTACGATTGAAATTCAACCGTAATTCAGTTAAAAATAAATCGATATTGACAAAACTGAAATTGTCACTGTGTGTCAAATGCATTGTAGTGTTTGTAAGGTGGAATTGGAATTTAATTAAAATCTAATTTTCCAATGGATTTATTTTATGAAATAGTAGCTGTCTGTACGCCTTCTCCTTGGACACTTTAATCGTGCCAAATTACAATTCAGTGCGTAATTTTTGTAGAAAGATAAACAGCATTTTGTTTCACCTATTAATATAAAGCCTGCGATAACAGATGGTGGTAGCCCCTCGGTTAGATCAAGAAAAACCCAATTTTTCACTTAGACCGTATGAATTTTAATTTGTAAGAACTGTAAATCATAGAGGATACTTGTAATGTATTTGAACTCATCCATACTTGTAAAATGTTGTAATGTAAATAAATAAAAATGTGTTTGTATTGAGCGTGATTATGTGTGGTTAAATTCGTACCTACTTGGCGCTTAATCAAAGATTAATATGACATTCAAAGTTTATTAAATATGTGTAAAAAGATGATTGGTTTTATTTTCGTAGCTACTAACCGGTGATAGCCTAGTGGTTAAGATTTCGGCCTCCTACTCGCGGGGTCCGGGTTCGAATCCCAGGGCGCACACTTCTGACTATTCGGAGTTATGTGCGTTTAAATGTCACTCTCTATAACGGTGAAGGAATACATCGCGAGGAAACCTGCATGCCAGAGAGTTCGTGAAACTCAAAGGTGTGTAGTCTGTCAATCCGCACTTGGCCAGCGTTGTGGACAATGGCCTTAATCTTCTCATTCAGAGAAGAGACCCGTGCTCAATAGTGGGTCGTGATGGGTTGAGATGATGATGACGACTAGCTATTTCCAGCAGCTACGTCCACGTGGTACACCTCCCACTCTTCAACCCCACTCCCGCTCATTAATCCGCTACCTGAATCCATAACAATATCAAATGACCCCAGATACACAAATAACATACGTTTCAGAACAGGTGATAGAAAAATAAGATAGACCATTTGTAAACGAACCGGAAAATAGGCGAGAACTGGCTCAACCCCCCAACTAGAACACCACGAATCATTTAGCGGCTGATACAAGCAGAGTGTTGAAGCCAAGTAAAAGGGTGCTAGCCACAAAAAAGAGTAAATGAGAAGCCCTACCACCGAGTAGCTGACTTTTGTTACCTCTTACGATACCCTGGTCTGCCAGCATGAGTTTGTATTCTAAGCCACCCCAAAACGGCGCAAAGAATGCAAATAAATTGCATCGTATACATTTTTCTCTGTGTTATAAGTGATGTTTCCGGAATGATCAACAAGAACGAAGGTGAAACCTAGCTTAGGTTTAGCGGCGCGTAGCTCCAGCGGCGCTAAATTGTAAAAGCTCTTTCACGTAAAAGCTACTAAAAATAAAAACTAATACAAAGAAATACACAAAATTTCATAACTGTATTATTAACCCCACAACGGTTCCCTTGTCTGGGGCCAATTCTGAACGTAGTATCAGGTTATGTTTGTCATAAAAATGCATTGTTATCAGGACGGAAGGCTTAACAAAACATCACCTCTGTAATGTAAGAGAAAGTGGGTCTAATTAAGCTAGCAAGATTTGACCCGAACACTTAACAAACAATTATACAGATATACTAACATACTAATATACAAACATATACTGCGAGTTAAAAAAATCTTGTAATAACAATACAGTGTGCGGTGGAATTACACGAGTTAATTTCCCCATCCCCGTTCCACCATCAAACAAACCGACGAACGGCGCGTTTCGCCTCTTCCTTCAATATCCGTACTGTGAAGGAATGGAATAAGTTGCCTGCGTCGGTATTGCCGTTCGATTAAAATGTAAATGTCTTCAAGTCAAGAGTGAATAGGTTTTTACTAAGTTAGTGCGCTTCACCATCAAAGACTACGTCGCCTATTACCATCAGGTGGTTTCGTAGTCTAGATTATATAATATAAAAAAAACATGAACATCAGGCCTTAGAAAGAAAAAGAAAAATCCCGACACCATCCGTTCGTCTAGTAAATGTCGGTATTGAAATTTATATTCTTGGAGATCTTCGGACGTGAGAACATTTTCGCACGTGTGATAGACTCTAAAAGGTAGGCTGCCAAATACGAGGGTCAAACTGAAAGTTCTTAGAAAATCAAAAACTAAGTAAACTAACAAGTTATTGATTTTATTATAACT